>SAYR01049073.1:3348142-3369254 GCA_004382745.1 Argopecten irradians irradians | reverse complement strand
AGTCTATATTTCGCCTACGCAGTACGTTTCCCCCAGCCATTCGTCCTGTTTCCGTCGTCTAGTCGCTTCCGAACATAATAGGTTTGGGTTAGTCTCGTTCTAACCAGATCTCTTTTTGGGCTGTCTGTATGCTACGTCCAGCCAACTTGTTCAAGCGTCTGGTTGAACAAGACTAAGTTCCGGTGGATGGGGCTACCGACAAGAGCCTGCTATAACTGACAAGCTATGCAGGATATAATATATATCTAAGTACTGAAAGTACTTGAAAACTAATGTGATTCATTCAATATTTCATAAAGTTTCTAGAATCTAATTTCAGAGTTTTCTTCACGCTATTTTTAGGAACTATTTGATCTTGTATGCGTCATTGTTTGAATTTCGTCGAGTACAGTGATGCCGTATAATGCGAACCTCTAATTACTTGTGTGGCGGTTTTAGGTTGCCAAGATTTAGTGATATGTGGTTGTGAAGATATCAGCAATTAGCACTGTACATGTGTAGACGAGCTTGTTTTTCGCTAGCCGTACCTTGTCAGTTCATCTTAGTTCGGTAGAAGTAATGAATGATACAATTAATTTGTTTTGGCTCTGGTGTCGACTGCCGCGTTAGCTGGCATTGCCCTATGTCTTCGCTACAATATTCAAAGTACTAGTGAGTATGGACAATGACGACATCAAATTCATTTAACAGTTTATTAATATTTAACATGTGTAAAGGTGAAACAACAAAATACCCGGCGTGGCTCAGTGGGAAGTACGGTGAAATGGACAATTTTGCTGGAATATTCTAACGTTTTCGCTACCAGAATTAACTCCTACCCATCAATGAAAGACCGAGCACGTGGCGCTACACAGCCGGGCCGATTATCGATAGCTTAACTCCCTAATTCACAAACACCGTTCTCTTAGCGAAGATTCTCAAAATATGTCCTTAACGGCGCCGGAACGCAACACAGGAGGCTCCCACTCTTTTCCAGCCTACCAACGGCTCTCAACACAAAGTGAGGACTTTAAATACTATCGAAACCCCTACAAAGCGAGACATACAAAGTCCCGACATTGCACAATTTCACAAGTATTTCACCTCAAAAAAGTATGCAAAAATATCTACTGACAGCGAAAATATCACGCACAGTAATGTTGATGTATTTCCATACTATACGATAACAGCAAATTAGGGAAAGGATGGGCGACAAATATATAAAAATTTACATAGGTTCAAAACACAACCCTCACCTCTCAAGGCCCGGTAGAAAAACTCAAAGCCTCGGCGCAGTCCCGAGATCTCGTGCACGGCAATTCCCGCCAAAGTCCTCGGTTAATATAATTTACCGGAGTATATAACAACGAAAGCGCACCGCAGCTTCGTTAGCATTGAGAGGTTTAGATCTATGTTGTTGCATGAATCGATGATGCATGAGCTATTGTACCAAAATAAGTTAAGGCTCCTATCATGATTCATATTGCACGAAACCTAAAATGGTATTATTACAAGGTCCATTTTTTGAGTGAGATACATTGTAGTGGAATAAGGACTAGCAATGTACCGAGGCTTAATTCGCACGTAACAAAGCCAGCGCGATCACACAATCCGCAAGATCACCTGAATGGAGTAATCTCTACTGCGGGCAGGGATTTGCACCTAATGATGGAGCACAACATTAATAATTGAGGCTTTTGAAGTAACTTATAGGTGATATATCAAAGGTGAAGGTCAGATATAGTAAAGATTTGGTTACATTTGTCATTCAAAATCGGGGCTGCATATGGATGGTCACTCACAGATTATTGAAGGTCAAGTTTCAAGGTCAACTTGGCAAGTGGACAATATTGTCACGACTTTGCAATGCCCTTGATCAATTCCATATGAGGATTTAATTTTTCCCAAAACTGACAGTCAACAACGGTACCTTTAATTGTATGAAAAAAAACAAGTTTGGTGATTTTGTTTTTGCAAGTTCTACGTGTTTAAATGACGCGCCATTGCATTTGAAAATATAAAAGACCTGTTGTCAAAGCGGGATTATAACCTCTTTGCCGGATGTTTTAGCCTTGACCTTTCGGGACCTATGACCTTGCATTAAATAGATTATAGTCCTTGGACGAATGGGGACATCAATAAACCGTTTGGACAAATTCCATTGTTAAACAATTCACTTTTATCGTTGACTATGCACATAATGGCATTTATTGTATCCAATTTATCTGAAGACTTACTTTGATAGATCCTCTAATAAGTCAGTATAAGTTGGTGATCAAACCCGCCAAGTTTTGAAGAATATTATTTAACAGTTTCAACTTCTATCGTTGACCACCATTCTGTTACCCAATTTTCTCATTTTTCTCAAAAGTTTGAACCTTAACCTTGAGCTCCATAAAAATTCCCATAGTTCCATGTTGCGCGCACTGAATTTTTGTAAATGAAGTAAGCAGAACTCTCCAGAAGGTAGGTATAAAAATTGACTTTTTGTTGATCTGTTCACATTTTTCAGCTCCATATGCTTACATGACGATCTTTTATTACCTTAAATTGTAATTAAATAATCTTAAAACTCATATATACGGTCTCAAAAAGATCTTAATCGTAAAATCAAATTCATACTGAGATATCTTTGATGCAGACTACCAGTCAACTGATTATATTTAATGTCGTAGCATTCTATGTTTCCTTTACGACGGTATGTTTATAAACATGAATTACATGAGGTTACACAACGAGTGCTTGTTAGGATATGGAATTTTATTCCACTCGCTATTTAAGCTCGCGCCTTTGTAACTATTAAATAACTAACAAGGAGAAAAAATTCCATATCCAACAATCACGATGTCGTGTGACCTTTTTCTATCCACATTATAATATTTATTTGGGCGCTGGCGTATTTTGAAATACACATTTTTTTTGTCATCAATATGCAAAATAAGCGTAGTAATATGACCAATATTTTGACAAAGAATCTAATTAATATTCAAAAAACACAATTTGCATCATGCACTTGCCAAAGACATTATTTTACATTGCAGTTGATTTTTAAAATGGGCATTTTAATTATTGTCTCAATTTACACTAATGTGTATTTTCTTTTTTTAAGATTTTGATGGGTACTATGAACCACATTTGTTTGTTTGATTAATTAACGTCCTATTAACAGCTATGGTCATGCAAGGACGGTCTCCCATGTATGCGGTGTGTTGCGTGTATGTTGTGCGAGGTGCGTGTTTTGGGAGACTGCGGTATATTCATGTTGTGTCTTCTTGTATAGTGGAACTGTTGCCCTTTTTATAGTGCTACATCACTGAAGCATGCCGCCGAAGACACCAAACAACACACTCCACATGAAACCCTTGATAAAGGCATGTCAGAGGAAGAGGAGGAATATCTAGATGATATGTTGGATGACCCAGACTATGTGCAGTCAGATGATGACTATGTTGATGGGTATGTTTTCTATTAGGCTTACATTGAAAAAACTTTGCTAGTCGAGATACAATGTACACACATCAATGTAATGTATATAGATACTGATGTATTTTTTTTTACAATTTAATATGAATGAAAGAAATTCATTTTAAATAAAAAAGTCATTAGAGAGGTAAATAGATAAAAAAGTTATTGTCATCAGAGGTTTATAGCAAATATGTTAATATCTATAATATATGTTACAGCTACAATGATGATTTATAATCTGATTTAATATTTTTACATTTTTTTGTCATGTACATGTATATGTGTATACTTTATACAGTATAATTAAAAATACCATAAAATAAATACCTGATTTAATCGAGTAATTATTATTATCAAGTATTTGATCATCAATTTTAATTTTCAGAAATGACTCCCAGGGTTCAAGTTTTATGGGGTCTCAGGAGCCATTGGAGGGTGTTTACTGGCAAGATGAAACAGTAGAGGATGAGGCTTGCCCAGACCCCAAAACAGCCCCTTTTACACCCCACCAACCACCAGGTGTAAACACTGGAAGACTCGGGAAGTATGCATATATTGAATATTTTGTTCCTCATCTAAACTATATGTTCATTATATAACTAAAATTCTTAAATAGCTTTACAAAGCCCTCGATACTTTCAGGGTTGCAAGTTCAAACCAGAATCTTGTACTTGTAGATGGTTTTTAAGTAAAACTTGTATAAATCGATCCTTGTGTAATCTGTATCCCTGTTCATTCCTGATGATTGTATGACACTGGTTCTTCATAATTTATGTAAATAAAACCTGTGTAATCTGGAAAGCTGCCTATACTGACCAAATATGCTGGTCCCTTGCACCCAGTGACATCCAGTTTTCTCTCTGAATACTGATCAGCCTGTCATCAAATTTCTTACATGGCATTAGTCTAGCTGTTTTATTCTAAATCAACCATAACAGATTTTATTCATCAATAGAAAAAAAGTAAAATGCATATTTTTTTTCTTTTTAATACCTCTATCTTTCTAGGTGTGTGTGTCTAACTGTATGAATGAATTTAATTCATGAGCAGTCGGAAATGACAGAATAAATAACAAGCTCTTGGTTATAAAATACTCTATATGACAATAAGATACTGTAATGATGCACTTTTTAATTTTAATTTATTTGTTTTAATTGGTAATTAATGTACTTCCTTATGCAAATGCTTGCTCTTTGTTAGAGTCTATTAATTTGAGCTCATTTGTTAATACATAAATACAACCAAATGCAACACCATGCATAGTAGTTAGCTGGTAAAAATAATGTGTATTGTTGTTGTATCTACTGTAGATTTGGGATTTTGTTTCAGAAACTCTCTCAGTACTAAGTCACCAATGGAGTTTCTGAAGCTCTTCCTTACATCCCAGCTGATAGTGTCCTTTTGTATTGCCACCAACGCCTTTGCTGAGTCCTTGATTACAAATGGTCAGTTTACGTCATGTGCACAGCCGGATGGAACTTGGTGCAGAGTGACTGAGGAGGGAATGTATAAGTAGGTATAGTACACATATCATATATATTGTATGTAATGTAAACATGTACATGGCTACCATTCCATCAAGGGGCCGCAGTGGCCGAGTGGTTAAGATGTCTCGACATATTACCACAAGCCCGCAAACTCTGGGTCATGAGTTGAAATCTCATGTAGGTAATTTGTCAGGTACTGACCGCTGTTCGGGGGTTTTTCTCCGGGTACTCTGGTTTTCATCCACCAACAAACCTGACACATCCTTACACAACCCTGGCTGTTAATAGGACATTGAACTAATAAAATACAAACAGATTTCATCTGTCATAAGATATTGATTGAAGACTAAACTTCACTTCATTAATTAACCTTTGTTAATGTATCACATATTTATATTTCAATTTCTTATATGAATAATACAAACAAAACAAATTGCACCTTCCTGTATGCCAGGCATGTGCATTTTATTAATTGGTTTATTGCTATCATCATATGCCAACAAGAATTCCCACTGATATCTGTTTTTTATTTGATTAAGGTTTATTGGCATAAATATATATGTCATTTACAAAGATATCAACAATGGATAGGTACTGGACATCCAGCTTTCTATACAGATTCAACCCAGTGCCGTTACTTTTGTCAAAGAGAAGGTTCCAGGCTATCCTATCATTCCTGCAGATAACACCTCCAGTCGATATTGACTTTGTCCTTCTATCCATCCTTGTTTATATAGCCATGATATAACATACAGTCATGTATATTGGTGATACAATATCAGCATTTACAAGCTGTATAATTGTATGTAATGTACTTCAAATTTTGTTGCGTTTTGTATTAGATACACATGCAGGTCTGTTGTATTAGTTGCTTATTCTTTTTGTTGTAGAAGACAAACTGACCAGAATCAACCCATTGCTGGACCATATAAACAAGACTTCACAAGAACTATTTCAACCGTTCCGCAATGTAGCAATTGATGAAAGAATGGTGGCCTCAAGATACAGGTTTTCTGGAATCTGTCTATTTATAAAAGATAAACCTGTTAAATTTGGTTTAAAATTATGGATTCTTGCAGATACTGAGACCGGATATACCTACAATTTTTTATGTTTACTTGGGTAAAAAGAGGTCAGAAATTCTTGACAAGGGGAAAGGTTAAGCATACAGTGTTGTTTTTAATCTTATATCTCCCTTGTTGTATCAAGGTTATCATTTATTTGTAGACAATTTTTATACATCTGTGTATTTGATAAAATATTTATTATCCAAATTCATCTATCTTATTGGTGCTGCCAGGAAAAATAGTTCAGCAATGCCATTATGTTTTAAAACCTCTGTAGAACAGTGGGAAAAAGTTGCATGTAGAGGTGATTTTAGATGGCATAGGCAGGATGGATATGTCACTGTTCAATGGAAAGATTGTAGAACTGTTACTATTGTGTCACCTATTCACAAGGGTTCAGATGTTACGTCTTGTGTTCGTACTATTAAACATAGAACTGGTTTTAAGAAAACCACTTTGTCACAGCCTGCTGTTGTAAACTCCTATAATTATGGTATGCTTGGTGTAGATAAAAGTAACCAATATGTCACACAGTATCCTTCATATTTAAGAAGTAAATTTCATTGGTGGAAAGTTCTATTTTTTCATTCCATTGACATTATGATTGTAAATGCATTTGTTTTGTATAAGCAGTCTACAAGTAATTTGCCATCACATTTTGGACAGCTTGAATTTAGCATTTTCCAATATATTTTTTATACTTATGGAAAGAAAGAGAAGAAAGTTGTATTATCATGTTTACCAGTTGTATCAGAAAAGAGAGTTGATTGTGTAATGTGTAATGCTAAAGCCAGTATACAAGGGCTTCCTTTGCCTAGTAGAAAGACAGTGATGAAATGTGAGGAGTGTAATGTTGGTCTTTGTTTGACCAGAGATAGAAACTGTTTTAAGTTGTGGCATGATGGAAGTGCTGAGAGTGTTAAAATTCAGGATTGGTACAAAGTAAGAGGCAACTATCGAAAGAGGAAATGTTAACTGAATTGATTGTTATACTGAATCAAAACAGTTACTAAAACTAAAATATTTAATGTTTCAGTTTTCATTTCCTCGTTTTTATGTATTTATTTCTGACAATAATGTACTAAACATTTGTATATTGGTACAATTTGTAAGATACAGTCTGAGGACTATAGTGTTTAAATAGATATCTTAGTTATGGAGTTATATAATTAGTGTGTCCAATTCCCAGGGTCTCGAGCTCTGAATTGAAAATAGGTATGTGCTAAGTCATTGATGGGGGCTTACACATTTTAGTTGGTCCAGTAGCTCTTGGGTTAAAAATAAGCATAAGGTCATTAGGGGAAGGTGTACAATGTAGTTTGTTTTAATTTCTAGTGAAGGTTCCATATTTGACAATACACTTATAATTCAATTTTACTTGTAACAGCATTTCCATTGGATTAGAAATTTAGTTTATCAGCCCATAAAGGAAAAAAAATGGCGTCACCATTTGTAACATTGATTTTGATTGGCTGAGATGACAGCCTAATGATTTCATAGACAAAAGAGTCCCAAATTGAACATCTATTCAAATTAATCCTTAAATAATGTCATTGTAATTTTATTTTTTTTGTAATACGTGTATTCATATAGTAGTCGCCATTTTGTATAGAAAGTGATGTTTATACAGGTGTTGTTGCCCAAATTAACTACATCATTGTATGGAGTTCTTTTTACTTCTTTAGGATTTTGTGTGGAGTTGTTTCTCATATAGTTAGAAATAATAGGAGATTTCAGAAAAGATGGCGATGACGTCACACAAAGGTACATCCGGGCGCTCAAAGGTACAACTCTGTATATCTACACATAAACATAGTGGGAACACAGCCGCTTGCGGTGTTTGTTTACATTTTATTGTAATAAATAGTGCGACAATCCGAGAACTATTGCGTTATTTTAATTATAAAAAGGGTAAATAAATATATTTAACAAAAATATTTAGATATAAACATCTGGTATTCATATATTTTACTCTGTTTATACTCCATTTTCGACCGCCACGAGTAAAAACACGGTCGACATTAGACATACGTATAAACATTGACAGAAGTTACAAAATTAACAGAAACTACATATTAAATTCCAAGTTTCCCCAAATAATATAATGACATTTTAATAAGCGACTACTGTTTTCTAAGTTTAACTTGGTAAAACATCTTACGATGTGTGATTATGACCAAATTAAAATTTGCCTTCGTAGATTACCCCAAGCGCACGGCAGCCATTACGTACAGTACTGCCGAGATCCCGAATTTCGTCATTTTTAAGAGTCACAAAATTATATATTCTGGTTAACTTTTTCGTCAGAAATTTTGGAATTTAGTTTATGACATTCAAATGAGTCATTTTATAGTTTCTTTTTATCATATTTTAAAACAAAACTTCGAGTATTTTAGGATTCTCGAAGCCGTGCGCAATGTGTCCTGGTCGGCATTTATAGTATTACGATCTAGCTATGTTGTAATTCATAAATCTAAATGAAGTCTATCTAACATGCATTCAAATTACTTAAAAGTAATATCACCTCAATTTGGCATTTCACATAACGGCACATGGAATAAGGGTGACTAAAAATTAAAAAATAAACTCATGAAATTGAACGATTTCACTATTTTATTTTTCGAGATATCGGCAGCAATACTGTACGTGTACGTACACATACATCTTCTTTTATGTGTAACAGTGGTTTATACCATTTATTTAAAACCAGATATACATAGGAAATAACGAAATATATATCTTTTACAAGTACTTGTTGAGATATACGTTGGTAATTACGTATAAATATTATTAATTTCCCAACTATTGGCTGTCGACCGAGGTGATCTACCGGCGAAGCCATGCACGAGCGGCCGTAGTCTGACCAGGTGGTTCACATTTCGTTATATTTATATTAAATAGTGTTATGAACAGATTTTCCGTGTATTACAGAAATATGATACATTGAAATCAATTATTTATTCATAACTTTTTCACAACATGGATTTCTACGTGTGAACAAAAAGCGGGTACATGTGACGGCCCGGCACCGCTTCGCAAGCTGGCCTCAACACTATATATAAATCTACACAAATATATTTAGCAATAAGAAATTGTAAATATAAATGTCTGTAACCTCTGAAACAATAAGAAACTATTTTAATGCCAGAATTTGCAAGTATGAAAGTGTATACTTTTGTCACAGTATCGATTTTGTAGCAGTGATGTACGTATCTGTTATTGTTTTTATAAGTCGCCATATTGTGTTTGTACCTTTGAGGACCCGGATGTAAACTTTCTGTGACGTCACGCCATCTTTTCTGAAATCTCCTATAGATATCAAGTATAAGTAACAAAATTGTTAAAATTGTTTTTATATGTTTCAATAAATATTTCATGTTGGATGTAATTGATGAGTAAGACATATTGTGTTTGGGAATAAATTAATGTTCAGCCTATATTGAAACAAATTAGTAACATGCAAATGAACGAATTATCTCCCTTGTTCCTGGAATGGCTTGATATACATTCAAGTTTTACAAAAAATATAGGATATTTTAAGTTAAAGGCTCTTGGATTTGCCAAACAATGCAAAAACATCTTTTTGAATTCAATATTTTGCTATAAAAAATGTATCTCATAACACCTGTTAATAAATGCATAATTCTGCTGTCAATATTGTCATTTTTGTTGTTTTTTCCATTGCAGGTCGTATTGCGAAATTCTTTGTCAAAATTTTATAATCAGTAGTTACTGGTCCATCTTATAGGATCATCTTCAGAAATCTTTGTAGTTTAGAATGTAACATCAATTTAGGCTTCTTGATGCTTTTCTGATAATGAAAAAACCCAAGGAAACACAAAAACAAATATTTTTTCAATGAAAAATATTAGTTCCCGTGACCTTAGACCTTTGACCTCACCTATCCTAAAGGTCAAAGGTGAAAACTATATTTAGAAAAATAAAATTTAAATTATATCCTTTGCAATGATGTATAACTCTTTATGCTTCCATGTAGGATAAGTATGAAAATTTAAATATGCAAAGCACATACGAGATAAGTACTACGATGTCTCCGACATGTACGCTTTATTCAATATCTCAAAGAAATCGGTATTTTAGATAAAATATGAACGTTTTCTCATCATATCATCGTATCAACTCACCATTTCATCAACATTGCATGAGTTATCTCGTGTGTTTTAGCCAAAAATATTTTATCCCATGCAAACCTTTTTTTTATCAAATAAACGTTTACAATCTGTGTTTTTATCCTTACTTGCCTTTTCTTATTCTGATATTAATGTCAGACTTATAGTTTGGCCCTAAATGACCTTAGTTGTCGATGGGCCGTAAAACTAAAACAAACAAACAAAAATATCTGGAGAGAAACAAACCATACGCCAAAAATTGTCCTCCACTTGCATAGATGCATTGAAATGCTTTGTATTGCTTCTGCTTCTTTTCAGCGCGGATAGACTTTCAAGTCAGATTTATTCGGATCCTGACTGTTGCCAGCGTAGGAGTTTGAAGTAGCCATCTTGTCCGCACCGTGTTGAACTGGTTAAGCGTCAAAGTAACATATGCTTCAAACTGCGTCAGTATAATTATAAGGATAAGCCCCTTTTCTGACAAACGTTTGACCGATGTAAATATTTCAAAAGGCGGGAATGGTGTCGTCATTCCGAGCGGAAAATATCTTATTCCCGGGAAATATTTATTCTATATTGAGATAGCTAGATCGAAGGTCAGCGGCGAGAATTTTTTAATGTAGGCCTATTTTTTGTGAACATTTAAACTCAAATATCTATGGTATACTATCATTACACATTTTTTTCAGGTTTCTATAAAAAAACTTCGTCGAGTAAATGCAGACATGTAGTAGATCTTATAAATCTACATTCAGCAATAATGAAAAACAAATGGTCGATTTAACATTTTTGCAAAGACTTTAAAATAACGTTTAATCTATTTTTTAACCGGTTGAAGGTCGTAAAACATGCGAACTAATACATATACTATAATTTATTTACCATTGTTCACAGATCCTAGTTCACGAATCAGATAAGGACTCACAAAAGGATATTGTTCCTCATGTGGAAAACAATGGCATTCCCTTCATTATTGTTGGGAGGAAAGTGCTCAATCTGATTGAAATACAGATCCTTATAACCACTCCGTTCAATAGAGGATCTGAGAAAATCCGATTAAGGGTCATGTTCGGATGACCTTTGTACCACGTGTAATTCAGATCAAATGCATTTTCTGCACGTTGCTCTGTCAATTGACAACGCCATTTCGCCCCAACACATAAATACGATTAGCTTTACTGTGCTCTTTGGGCGAGATGACTACGTACACGAAAATAATTCTGACAGATTTTCAAACTATTTCGTCCCCTGAAATTCACTGTCAAAATTTTGCCAGCAGCAATTTGATTGGCCATTTACAAAGGTCACCTGGACATGACCCCTAAGGGGATTTTCTCAGATCCTTCTATCTAATGTAGTGATAATAAGGATCTGTATTTTAATCAGATTGGAAAGTGCTGGAATATCATCAGGGAAAGGACAGGGAAAATGGAAGAAAAGAAAAGAGAAAGAAAGCAATTCAAAAGGAAGGAAAAGTAAGTTTGTAGATTTACTAAAGAGTTTGTTAAATATGGATGATAATTTACAACATACTCACTGTAATGTGATTAAATCCAAGAATTTAATTTTTCTTTTAAATTTTTACATATATAGAGTTTTTAGAGAGAACCTAATATGTCATAATGAATTTTTTTACAGAATCATCACAACTTCAGTAGGAAGAGAAATTTAATATAGCCTTCTTGATCACATTAAGCGTCTAGAGGCTGTATTGATGATATTCAGAAAGCACAATTGGAATGTATAGATGACAAAGAAAACATCAAATGGGAGAGGAATGCTCTGCTTCCAAATTGGGGGAAATAGAGTTCACTACAAAAAATAGGGACCTCAGAGCCTAATTGAAAACCACCTAATCTAGAAAGGGGCAATGGTGAGATTTTAATTCCTTTTTGGAACTTTTTTAAGGTACCTGTAATATAATCGGACAAAGTGCCTAGTTTTGCCCTTGTTCCTTATCGGCGGACCTTCCTTTTTGGGTATTTTGTTTCTTACCTTAGCATAGAAAACTAAGTCATATTGCCAAGTAACTGTTTTCTTTTTCCCGGGCTGATAACTTTCCAGAACTATTAAACGCAGCTCCTTGAAACTTTCTCTATGTATCAGATACGTACCCTACACTGTTGTGGATCTTGCCATTTTTGGATTTTTTTCCCTGTTACCATGGAAACTCTGTAAAAATACCAAATTATTGTTTCTTTATGTTACGCAGCTGTTTGTTTTTTTAGCCCACCATCATCGAATGGTGAGCTTTTCAAATCATTTTGTCCGATGGTCCGTCGTTTCCATTCCTTCCGTTAACAACTACTGGTTATCGCTATGTCTCAGAAAGTATTAAAGGGATCTGTCACAAAATTCATATGTATGTCCCCTCGAGCCTTAATTGTGGCATATTTTGGGAACAATCGGTCCACAAGATAGACGCCAGGGCAGCCATTCATGGATTTTGATAGTTAAAGTTTTGTTTATCTATATTTTCCAGAAAGAATTGAAGGGAGTTTTCTCAGATTTTCATACGAAGTTTCCCTATTGTGTTCTTAAGCGAGTTAGATTTAAAACAATACGTTTGCGAATTTAACAATTCGAAAATTTTACTATATGTTTGCGATAATCTTGGTGTGCCTCGCCAGGACGGGATTAAGTTGTTATAGTACAGTTAAATTATTTTACCTTCTATTAATTTCAAAATAATTACACTCATGTACGTGTCAGTAACAGAGGCCCATGGCCTTAACGGGTCGAGCTGAGTACCTTTGGCAATAATCCTATTGGAAATTCATTAGATATAGTGTCATGGTTAGTCCATCTTCGATTGGGGATCAACCACAGATGTAACACACCTTTGTTGGGACCATGGTCAGGTTTCCTTTCATGCATGGCCCATGCAGGTAGGGGTAGAATTGTACTTGCTGCCCTTTGCATAATCGTAAAAGGCGACTAAATTTAGGATCTTATCTTTTCTCTTCTTCCTAACTGACTTTATCTTTCCTAAGTGCTCCTTGGCACGCAGCTCACTTTTGGCCTTGAGTTGAGCGTATGCGCCCCTGTGAGGGAAGGCTCTGGGTTTCTGTCCCATGGCCGAGACACAACCAAAGTCCTATAAAAGTGGTAGTTTTGCTCCTGCTTAGCGTTCAGCAACCAGGGAGTGGGGAACGACTGGGTCGCTGTTGTCAATATATGTGACCGGGTGGGGGTGTGTTGCTTGGTGTCTTCGGCGGCATGCTTGAAGTGATATAGCACTATAAAAAGGGCAACAGTCCACTATACAAGAAACACAACACGAACATACCGCAGTCTCCAAGAACATCACCTCGGCACAACATACACGCAACACACCGCATACATGGGGAGGCCGTCCTTACAGTGACCTTTAAGCTGTTAATAGGACGTTAAATAAATCAAACAACAAATTCTTTTCATGCAAAGTTTCAGCCAAATCGCACTGGTAGCACTTGAGAAGTTCAAAATGGTGTCCAAGAATGGGCGGCTGTGGCGGCCATCTTGGATTTCGGATCGACCCGCAAAATAAAACACTTTGTCGGGCGATGTCAGGATCATTTCTGCAAGTTTCAGCCAAATCGCATTGGGTAGAGACTTGAGGAAGAAGTTCAAAATGTGTTTTCAAGATGGCGCTGTGGCGGCCATCTTGGATTTTTTTATCGGACCCGAAAAATAAGAACACTTTGTACGGGACCATGTTAAGGGATCATTTCATGCAAGTCTTCCAGCGAAATCGCACTGGTAAGAATTGAAGGAAGAATTCATAATGTGTTTTCAAGATTGCGGCTGTGGCGGCCATCTTGGATTTCGGTTCGACCCGAAAAATAAGAACACTCTTGTCGGGACGATGTCAGTATCATTTCAATGCAAGTTTTCAGCTAAATGCATTGGTATGAACTGAGGAAGAAGTTCAAAATGTTTTTCGAAGATGGCGGCTGTGGGCGGCCATCTTGGATTCTTTTTATCGACCCGAAAAATAAGAACACTTTTTCGGGACCATGTAAGGATCATTTCACTGCAAGTTTCAGCCAAATCGCAACTGGTAAGAACTTGAGAAGTAAGTAGTCAAAATGGTGTTTTTCAAGATGGCGGCTGTGGCGGCCCATCTTGGTTTCGGGATCAACCCGAAAAAATAAAAACACTTTGCTCGGGACCCAATGTCAGGATGATTTCATGCAAGTTTCCAGCCAAATCGCACTGGTAGAACGTGAGAATAAGTTCAAAAATGTGTTTTCAAGAATGGCGGCTGTGGCGGCTCATCTTGGATTTCGGATTGACCCGAAAAATAGAACACTTTGGTCGGGAACATGTCAGGATCATTTCATGTAAGTTTCAGCTCAATCCCACTGGTCAAACTTGAGAAGAAGATTAAAATGTGAAAAGTTTACGGACGGCGCACGACGACGGACGAAGCATGATGACTATAGGTCATGCCTGACCCTTCGGGTCAGATGACCAAAAAATCATTCAATAAATTAAAATATGAACGTTCAATAATAAAAAGTGTTAAATAAACGCAATATTTGTAAGCTTCCGAAATTAAAAATCAAGATAATGTTTGCGAAATCTTGTCGTTCAGCAGGAAGATTCAAAGATGTAACAGTTTAAAATTCGTTTACCTTCTAATACTTTTCAAATGAATTACAAGTATGTAATGTGTCAGTAAAAAATTTATTGCAATAAATAAAATATGTAATTTCGAGTAATAAAAAGTGTTAATTAACGTAACATTTGTAAGCTTCCCGAAATTAATACTTCCGATACGCTAGCGAAATCTGTGTGCCTGCATGACGAGATTCAAGATTTGTTTTTTGTTTGATTAATTAACGTCCTATTAACAAGCGTATGGAGATTCAAGATATTCAAATAAAAGTATTAAATAAAGTCAAAGTTACCTGCGTCAATAAAATAGTGAATTAATACCACCTGACTAAAATGTCATCCATGATGGCTTCAGCTCCATGTCGATATCTTCAACCATTGGTGACATTATCACACCCAACCCGGTCACATTATACTGGACAAGACGGGCGAACCCATCGTCCCACTCCTGTATGCTGAACGCTAAGCAGGAGGCAGAAACTAACCATTTTTTATTAGACTTTAGTGTGTCTCGGCCGGGACAGAACCCAGAGGCGAACGCTCACATCAAGGCCAAAAGTGAGGCGGTGGCCCAAGGGAGGCATTAGTAATGATAAAGTCAGTTAGGAAGAAGAGAAAAGATAAGATCCTAAATTTTAGTCGCCTTTACTCAATGCAATAGGGGCAACAGGTATAGATCTAACGCCCTTACCTGCAGGGGCCAGGGGTAATATTTACTTGCTGAATATAGTTTATGTTGGGAATAAACCGGTTTGCATAAGTTTGTCTTTATATATTTCCATAAGGATAATAAGCATACTCTTGTCAGCCTATTTAGCCTATTAGAAAGCCAATGACCTTGAATCAAGGGTCAGTGGTCATTTATTGTAACATATATCGGTAGTTTTTAAAACTACATGCTACTGGCTTAAAATTGGATTTATCGACCTTAAAGTTTTTTATTTTTTTTTTTATTTTTTTTTAGCATATTTGAGCTCGTGACTGTGATTGAAGCTCAAAGAAAATTGATTTAAAAAAAAATAAATTAAAAATGTATCATACAATCTGATACACAAGGCTTTGGTTATTGAGCAAGATATTTTTTTAAAGAAAATATGCACGGCGGATGGCGCATGGGTTATCAATTGTTGAAAACCTGTAGAACATTCCAACGATATATTTTGCTAAAACATCAGATATAAATACCTGGGAAAACACTTTCGCAAGGAATGATCTCCTCAGCATAGTCACACATTAAGTAACTTTGGCGGACCATGTGGGTTCCATTAATTTTATCATGCCCAATGCCTCCTTCAAGGACTCCCCATCTTCAGTCCCTGTGATGGAATGTAGCTACATTGATGTAGCACACATTTGTTGGGTACACATATTGAAATACAGAGGAATGAGAATAATCTCGTGGTGCGATATGTTGGCATCCAGGAGGAGAAAATTTCCTGAACCAATAACTTGCCATGAGCCTTTGTTGGCCACTGCGCGTTTGATGAATGTACAGCAATTTCTTCTTTGAGCCATATAGACGGTTTTTGTCATATCTTGACGGAGCAACAACTCCATCCTCCATATCATCGTCAGAGTCCACGCTACTCATCTGCTGTGTCTGGATATAAAACACAGCATTTTCATCAACAACATTAACATTAACAACTTTCTGATCAACACATGAGCAACAAATGTGCTATATCATAGATCTATTGCTCAGTGGCAGGTCTATAGTATGCAGAAGATATGAAATAAAAATATCTTTATTTGTAGGATTCGGGCGATAAATCACAAGTTTCTTATTCTATGCTTGTGTTTATTTGGCATTCTAGTAAGAGGCCAGTGGGCCTTAAACCGTCATCTTTGATAATTAACAGAAATGTACAGCATACACAAAGTAAACCGAACAAATGGAATAAAACAAAAACACCAAATGGACTAAAATGCTCACATATTGGCCTAATATGATTTGAACAAAACATTCAGATATTGTATATAAAGAGCTCTCTAAATTAGTTGAAGTTTGTCAGTTTCTGATATGTCAAGGTTATTCTATCAAAAAATTGAGGGTGCTTCGTCCATACATCGCTACAGGCCCCTTTTAACTTAGGTTTTTTACTTTATGGATGGTACTGGGCGTATGGTGGACAAACACAATAACTAAAGTCGTCCTGATCTATTCCTTCAGGTGATATGCACCTTTAACATTCATATTAATAATACTATTACAAAATCACCGCATCAACATCACCCTTCAGTCTTAAAAGGAAATGATATGGTTACATTGATATTTTTGCATCATTTTTTAAGCTACTTTTGAGGATTAACCCTAGTGTATCATTCTCGTAATGTTACACCCATATTGAATACGAACATATTGAAACATATGCATTGTAAATATAATTTATTTTCACCACTCAAAAAATAGAAAGAGTAGCTTCAGTTTAATTTCTCTAGGGACATCAAGTGTTTGACAGTTTGCAATACCTGGTCAACGTTGCTGTTTCGTTGTTTTTCTATTGCAAGAGCAGATGTGGTTCTGGTTGTCTCTTTTTTGAAGGCCATAAATTGTCGAACCAGACTGTCGTCCCAAATCACGCGCACACATCGCACAACATACACACACTAACACAGCCGCATACATGGGAGGCCGTCCCTTACATGACCATAGCTGGTTAAATAGACACGTTAATTAAACAAACAAACAAACCAAAATCTCCTTGTTAATTTTTAGCTCACGGCCCCGAAGGGCCGGTGAGCTTATGACATGGCGCGGCGGTTCCGTCGCGTCCGTCAACATTTTCTTTAAACCGCTGCTTGTCATAGAGTTCTGCCATGGATGTAACACATTTTGGGATCCAAATATCCCTTGGGGGAGAGGGGAATCAGTAACTTGTATAAATTTTGGCTCTGACCCCCGGGGCAGGAGGGCGGGCCCAAAGGGGAAATAGAGGTAAATCCTATAAATCACTACTTGTCCTATGAGTTCTGCAGGATTGTAACCAAATTTGGGCCACAAATCATCCTTACGCGGGAAGGGGAACAGAACTTGTATAAATTTTGGCTGCTGAACCCGCTGGGGGCAGGAGGGGCAGGGGCCGAATAGAGGAAATAGAGGTGAAATCTTCTATAATATGCTTTCTTGTTCTAGAGTTCTGCATGGAGTTGAAACCAAATTTGGCCACAATTATCCTTGGGGGAAGGGAACAACAACTTGTATAGTAATTTTTTGGCCCTGATCCACCGGGGGCAGGGGGGCGGGGCCCAATAGGAAAATAAGAGGTTAAATATTCAAATTCCTATCAGAAAAGAATACATGTAACCTGTATCAGAAACATGAACGTGGCATTACAAACCAGGTGAGCGATACAGGCCCTCTGGGCTTCTGTTTCTGGGCAAAAGTTCTCCCTTGAAGAGATTCCTTCAGGTGCACTTCAGTAACAATCCGCACTTGTGATATTATGTTCCATACCGAAAGTCCGGCAAGTGTTTTTTAAAGATACACATGTGGTGTGAGACGGACAGTCCTTATCACATTTCAATGGCAGATCAGTATTGCTTAAATGATATTCCCTTGTCGGCCCTTTATACCAAGGTCACCTTTCACTTTTGTGACAATAGTTAAGGAAATATAGCTTTAACAAAGTGGGTTTTTTCAATTATGAAAGTAAAAGTTCATTTTGCTATTGGCATACTTGCTTACAAATGCCCAAATTGTTACATATCAAGAATTAACCAAAGACAACATTTATGTATATTAACACAATAAACACGCTTCACTTTCTCCCACAATGATGATTTGCATGCTCATTTTCGTCAGGAAATGAAAACTAAGTTTGGTTTGGTTTGTTTTATTTTTAACGTCATATTAACAGCCCAGGGGTCATGTAAGGACGTGCCAGGTTTGTTGGTGGAGAAAGCCGGAGAACCCGGAGAAAAACCACCGCCCACGTTCAGTACCTGGCACTGCCCCACATGGGATTCAATCCGCTTCCGCAGAGGTGGAGGGCTTAACCACTCGGCCCACCGCCGGCCCCTATAAAAATAAGTACTGATGGCAGATCTTTCAGATTGGCCTGTGCTCTGATGCTAGAACTCCGTTTTGATTTCTCCAGACAGGACATCTCTTTCATAACTCTCAGTCAATCACTTATTAAACCTTTTAGTGGTTTTTTTTTTCTCTAAAAACTTGAATAGAAGTTAAAGACTACTCTCTTTACAGATCTGTTAACTTAGCTATACGTAAACTGTTTATGTCAGAATCTGACTTATATATGAAATAGTGGATTTTTATATCATCACTTTCATCTGTATCAATATTGAAATTTGTAACAATTCTGCTAATTATAGATTTATTTCAAGATAAAATACGTGCAGAAGTTCCAATGCTTGCCTTTTGTTTGAGTAAAAATGAAATGGGAGTACGTAGGAAAACAGGGGAAGGAACACATTTTAACTTGTTTATGAGTAACAATGAACAAAAAAACAAGTCACACATATCTTGGAGGTTTCTCATGTGATCCTTACATGGTGACTTTTTAGACTACTTCCATCGAAAGTTCCATTTATTATAGTTCAGGTCCGATTAATTGTGTTCAACTAAAAGGAATGATGTATGAAAAAAATATTGGTCTGGATATGCCAAACAAGTTTTATAATGGTTATAGATTACAATTAAATCACTATTACTTTCTAAAAGGATGCTAATTCTTTCACCATTTTATACATTAAATTTCGTTATTTATATTACTTACCACCACATGGCCAGTATCTGTGTCAATTTACCACCATCAAACAGTAAATGCATGTGGAATGTCTAAAGGTTAAGGTAGATCAATCTATTTAAAAAAATCAAATCAAGTTTATAGAAAAAAACCCATTAAAGTCTCTTTTATTCCATTAGATGTGGTTGTTATTAATCAATTTAATCATTAATTTCCTAAACAGAATTTTTAGAATAAATCAACTGCTTTTGAATTAGAAGCTTTATTATAATAGTTTCAACTTCACGTAAATTGTTAATGAATCCTATTTGACTCTATTTTGTATTTAAAAAAAAATTAAGCTAAAATACACAATAGCAATTCATACCTTGTACAAAGTAAACAAGAGATACTTTAATGATGAAACAGGGATGCTGTTAATATCAAACAGTACTTTTAATAATTTCCAAAGGATTTCTAAAATCTAACAGGATAACACTTTATCTCACATTAGATTCTTTACTTTTGAACCGGAATCGTATCCCAGTGGCCCAGACACTAAAAGGGAAATATAAGGCTTTATTATCTCCCCTTAGATCCTATACTTTTGAGCCGTAATCCTATCACAGTGGCCCTAACACTATAACTAAAGGAAATATAAGACTTTATTATCCCCCTTAGATCCTATGCCTTTGAGCCGGAATCCTATCCAAGTGGCCCTCACACTATAACTTAGGGAAATATAAGACTTTATTATCTCCCCCTTAGATCCTATACCCTTGAGCTAGAATACTTTCCCTGTGGCCTGAACATCACATGATTAAAAGGGATATAAGTCTTAAACATATCTCCACTAAGATCCTAAATATTGTCGACATTATCAAAGAAAATAATATTTTACAACACAGAAAATTAATAAAATTTAGAGCAATAACTCAAATATGTCAAATGCATGCATGCATTTTGCATGTAAATAAAAGAATTAAAGACAGCATTGGCTAAAGTAACATCACATGAACTTTGACCCCTTTGTCCGAGACGTGTACCCAATAAGTTCATTGTCCTATAAGCGCCCCTCCCCCTTTTTGCAACCCAGGTATAAGACTTAAAACTATCAAAACTACAATGATTAAATGATTAAGCACCCTTAATTTTTTTTTTTCAGTTTTTTTTAAACAACCTGGGGCTAATGGGTTGAATACGGTATGTAATAATATTGCATTATATCAGGTGACTGCTCTATTTTATCTCTTATGAACATATGTCTTATAATGTATCGGTCTTCATGATGCTATACATGTTTGTTGTATGTACATCTTATCAAATATCTTAGGAAACGACATTAGACAGAGCTAAAAGTCTTGACAACAGTCTTCGACGGGACCCAGTTAAAAAAGGGTCACTTCAAATGAATTGTTGGTATCAGTGGCGCTGAATTGAGCTAATAGGCCTCACCTTTATACTCAAAAGCGCAAGTTGTGTTAAATTGTCTTCAAATAAATATAAACAGTTGAGTCCATATTTTGTCAATACTTGCCATTTTCTCAATTATAGAGAGCTTGATGTCCTTTAAAGAGGTGTTAGGGATTAAACTTCATGCCGAAGTGAAAAAAGTGACATTACTTAAATTATTACCTAAAATCTTGAATCTTATATGCCTAATCCTGTCTTTTGTAGGGCAGTTCTTCTTTTGGTAG
>SAYR01049073.1:3311832-3348117 GCA_004382745.1 Argopecten irradians irradians | reverse complement strand
CCGAACACTATAACTAAGGGAAATATAAGACTTATTATCTCCCCCTTAGATCCTATACACTTAGCCAGAATCCTATCCAATGGCCCTGGACACATATTAACTAGGGAAATATAAGAGCCTTTATTATCTCCCCTTAGATCCTATACACTTTTTGAGCAGAATCCTATCCCAGTGGCCCAGACACTATAACTAAGGGAATATAAAGACTTTATTATCTCCCTTAGATCCTATACTCTTGAGCCCGAATCCTATCCCAGTGGCCCTGACACTATAACTTGATAAGTAATAGTAAGACTTTAATTATCTCCCCTTAGATCCTATAGCCTTGGGCGGAATTTCTATCCTGGGCCCGTCACTATAACTAAGGGAAAATATAAGACTTTATTATCTCCCCCTTAGATCCTATAAACCTGAGCTAGAATACTATCCTGTGCCTGACCACATGTTATAACTAAGGGAAATATAGAGGACTTAAATATCTCCCTTAGATCCTATACCCTTGAGCCGGAATCCTATCCCAGTGGCCCGGACACGTATAAAACTAAGGGAAATAAAAGACTTATTGCAAACCACTAAGATCCTAGTTTACCCTCTGAGCCTGGAATCCTATCCCAAGTGGCCGGACACTATAACTAGGGAAATATAAGACTTATTATATCCCCTTAGATCCTATACCCTTGGCGGAATCCGTATCCAGTGCCCGGACACTAAACTAAGGGAAATATGAGACTTTATTATCTCCCCTTAGCATCCATTACCCTTGAGCCGGAATTTCCTATCCCAGTTGTCACGGACACTATATAAGGGAAATATAAGACTCTTTATTATCTCCCTTAAGGATCCTATCCCTGAGCCGGAATCCTATCCCAGTGGCCGGACACTATAACTAAAGGGAAATATAAGACGTTATTATCTCCCCTTAGATTCCTATACCCTTGAGCAGAATCCATATCCCGAGATGGCCCGGACACTATAAACTAAGGAAATATAGACTTTATTTATATCCCTTAGATCCTATTACCCTTGAGGCCAGAATCCTAGTATCCAGTGCCCGGACACTATGAACTAAGGAAATATAAGACTATGCAAACCACTAAAGATCCTATTACCTTGAGTGAATCCTATCCCCAGTGGCCCAGACATAACTAAGGGAAATATAAGGCTTTTATTATCTCCCCTTAGATCCTATACCTTTGGAGCCAGTATCCTATCCAGTGCCCAACACTATAACTAAGGGAAATATAAGACTTTATTATATCCCCTTAGATCCTATGCTCTTGAACCGGAATCCTATCCCCAGTGGCCCGCACACTATAACTAAGGGAAATAAAGACTATGCCAAACCACTTAGATTCTATACCCTTGAACCGAATCCTGATGCCAGTGGCACAGACACTTAATAGGAAATAAATGATATGAAAGCACTCAGATCCATACCCTTGACGGAATCCTATCCAGTGGCCCGAACACTTATAACTAAGGGAAATATAAGACTTTATTATTCTCCCTTGACCTATACCTTGAGCCAGAATCCTATCCTTGTGGCCCGGACACTATAACTAAGGGAAAATATAAGACTATGCAAACCACTAAGATCCTATACCCTTGAGCCAGAATCCTATCCCAGTGGCCCGACCTATAACTTAAGCGAAATATAAGATTTATCTATTTCCCCTTAGATCTATTACCTTGAGCTGAATCCTATCCAGTGGCCGGACACTATAACTAAGGAAATATCAAGACTATGCAAACCACTAAGATCCATACCCTTGAGCCGGAAATCCTATCCAGTGGCCCGACACTATAACTAAGGAAATTATAAGACTTTATATATCCCCTGAGATCCTATACCTTGAGCCGGAATCCTATTCTAGTGGCCGGACACTATAACTAAGGGAAAATATAAGACTATGCAAACCACTAAGATCCTATACCCTTGACCGAATCTACCCAGTGGCCCGGACACTATAACTAGGGAAATATAAGATTTATTATCGTCCACTTAGATCCTACACCCTTGAGCCAGAATCCTATCCCAGTGGGCGCGGCACTATAACTAAGGGAAATATAAGACTTTATTATATCCTTAGATCCTATACCCTTGAGCGGAATCTATCCTAGTGGCCGGAACTATAACTAAGGGAAATATAAGACTATGCAAACACTAAGATCCTATACCCTGAGCCGGAATCCTATCCCAGTGGGCCCGGACACTTAACTAGGAAATATAAGACTATGCAACCACTAAGAATCCTATACCCTTGAGCCGATCTATCCTAGTGGCCCGGACACTATAACTAAGGAAATTAAGACTTTATTATCTCCCTTAGATCTATACCCTTGAGCCGGAATCCTATCCTAGTGGCCCGGACACTATAACTAAGGGAAATATAAGACTAGCAAACACTAAGATCCTATACCCTTGAGCGGAATCCTATTCCAGTGCCCGGACACTATAACAAGGGAATATAAGACTTTATTATTCTCCTTAGATCCGTGATACCTGAGCCAGAATCCTAATCCCAGTGGCGCCGGACACTATAACTAAGAAAATATAAGACTTTATTATCTCCCCTTAGAATCCGATACCCTTAGCAGATCCTATCCCAGTGGCCCGTACACTATAACTAAGGAAATATAGGATATGCAAACCACCTAAGATCCTATACCCTTGAGCCGGATCCTATCCCAGTGGCCACGGACACTTAAACTAAGATATTAAGACTTTATTATCTCCCTCAGATCCTATACCCCTTGAGCCAGAAATCCTATCCCCAGTGGCCCGGACACTATAACTAAGGAAAGTATAGACTTTATTATCTCCCTAATCTCTCTCTTTGTCACTGGGATAGGATTCCGGCTCAAGGGTATAGGATCTTAGTGGTTTGCATAGTCTTATATTTCCCTTAGTTATAGTGTCCGGGCCACTGGGATAGGATTCTGGCTCAAGGGTATAGGATCTAAGGGGAGATAATAAAGTCTTATATTTCCCTTAGTTATAGTGTCCGAGCCACTGGGATAGGATTCCAGGCTCAAAGGTATAGGATCTAAGGGGAGATAATAAAGTCTTATATTTCCCTTAGTTATAGTGTCCGAGCCACTGGGATAGGATTCCGGCTCAAGGGTATAGGATCTTAGTGGTTTGCATAGTCTTATATTTCCCTTAGTTATAGTGTCCGGGCCACTGGGATAGGATTCCGGCTCAAGGGTATAGGATCTAAGGGGAGATAATAAAGTCTTATCCTGTTAGTTATCAGAAATTCTTTGGAAATTATTTAAAGTACTGTTTGATATTAACAGCATCCATGTTTCATCATTAAAGTCTCTCTTGTTTACATTGTGCAAGGTATGAATTAGTTTTTTGTATTTTGGTTTTCAAATACAAAATATAGTCAAATAGGATTCATTAACAATTTACCTGAAGTTGAAACTATTATATTAAATGCTTCTAAATTAAAAGTAATTGATTTCATTTCTAAAATTCTGTTTAGCAAATGAATGATTGAGTTGATTATAACAACCACATCTAATGGAATTAAAGAGAGACTTTAATGTATTGTTTCTTTATACTTGATTTGATTTTTTAGATTGATCTACATTAACCTTTAGACATTCCACATGCATTTACTATTTGGAAGCTTGATGGTGGTAAATTGACACAGATACTGGTCATGTGGTGGTAAGTAATATAATAATGAAATTTAATGTATAAAATGGTGAAAATTAGCATCCTTTTAGAAATAAATAAATCATGATTTAATTGGGATATTACCATTATGAAAACTTGTTTGCATATACAGACAATATTTTATATTATTCCTTTTAGTTGACACAATTAATCATGACCTGACTATAATAAATGGAAAAAGTCACCATGTAAGGATCACAAGAGAAACTTCATGAATGTTTGACTTGTTTTTTGTTTCATTGTTACTATAAACAAATAATATGTGTTCCTTAAAGATTCCTTCCCTATTTTCCAACCTACTCCCATTCATTTTTACTCAACAAAAGGCAAGCATTTGGAACTTCTGCATGTATTTATCTTGAAACGAATCTATAATTAGCATATATTGTTCTAAAATAAAAAGTTACATATTTGGACATTATCAGAATTCTGACATGCGTATCAATATTGATACAGATGATAGTGATGATCAATTTAGTTTTAAAATGGTAATAATGATTAATAACTGTAATAAATTACTTCGTGTATTTTGTTCACCTGTTTGATTCAGTAAATAAGACTAAAATCCACATTTCATATATCAGTTAGAATCTGACATAACAGTGTTAGGTATGGCAAATTAACAGATCTGTTAAAGAAAGTATAGTCTTGAACTTTATTCATGTTCTTGGAGAAAAAATACACTAAGAAACATCTCCTTCCTGTTTAAAAGCTCATGAAGCCACATTATTAACCTATACATGTGAAGCATATATGTTGGGTAAAACACTTGTCTAAAAGGTTTAATAAGTGGTTGACTGAGACTTTAAATCAATTCTGATGTAATTAAGATATTACCATTTTTAAGTCAGAAAACAGGGCCAAGAGTATTGGGTCACCTTGGATACAGGTTAGAAATTTGTCCTATTTGGACCTCATTTAGATGTTTCAATAACAACAAATATTTTGTATGAAATGTCAGCTTTGCTTTTAACATTTAAATGCTTAAAATGAATTGGTACTTTGTATTTCAATTGCTATCTTTATCCAATAGGTTGGAGAAAAATCCAAATGTATACAGATGTACAATAAAAGTTATGAAAGAGATGTCCTGTCTGGAGAAATCAAACGGATTCTAGCATCAGAGGCACAGGCCAACCTGAAAGTCTGTCATCAGTACTTCGTTTCATTTTCTGACGAAAATGAGCATGAAAATCATCTTTGTGGAGAAGTGAGTGTGTTTATTGAGTTAATAAACATTAGTGTTTTGTTTTGGTAATTTTAATATGTACAATCTGGGCATTTGTAAGCAAGATGCCAAATAACAAATGAACATTTACTTTCAAAATGAAAAAAAAAACACTTTGTTTAAGCTTATTTCCTTCCCTATTGTCACAAAACAGTGAAAGGTGACCTTTGTATAAAGGGCTGACAAGGGAATATCATTAAGCAATACTGATCTGCCATTAAAAAGTGATAGAACTGTCTCCCACCACATTATATCTTTCAAAATGGGACAAGGATAATTATACATTTGGTAACAGCAATAAGGAAAATCTTGTTTCTTTGTTACAGTCTGCCAGTTTAGTTCAGTCATTGGATGAGAGACTGAAAAAACACTTGCGGACCTTGGTATGGGAACATAACATCACAAGTGGTCCTCAGATGCGGGTGTTACTTGAAGTGCACCTGAAGGAATCTCTCTTCAAGGGAGAACCTTTGCCAGAAAAAATTAACAAGAGATTTTGGCCTTCAAAAAGAGACATCCAGAACCACATCGCTCTTGCAATAAAAAAACAACGAAACAGCAACGTTGACCAGGTATGCAAGCTGTTAACACTTGATGTCCCTAGAGAAATTAAACTGAAGTACTCTTTCTGTTTTTGAAGATTATTGACACTGTCCATTAATATGTGAATTGATGAAATTCATTAATTGAGTTTAAAATTAAATATATTACAATGCATATGTGTCAATATGTTTGATATCAGAATGGTGCTAACATGACGAGAAATGATAACTAGGTTAAATCCTCAAAGTAGCTTTAAGAAAATGGTGCAAAATATCATGTAACCATTATTAGAGCCCTGCAATGAAGGTTTCTTGTAAATGGTATTTGTTCATAGGTTTTAAGATGTTAATATATAAACATTATTGTCACAGATTAACATTCATATATTGATTTAGTCATATTGTGTCAATTTATTAACAGGAAATTGTGGCAGATCTTGTGGAAGGATGGAAAAAGGAGCACTCCAATGACCATTTCCTTTTAAGACTGAAGGATGATGTTGATGATGTTGAAGGTGATTTTTGTAATAGTTTATTACTAATGTGAATGTTTAGGTCATATCACCTGAAGGGTAGATCAGGATGACCTGTAGTCATTGTGCTTTGTCCACCATACACCGTGTGCCATCCATAAAGTAAAAGACCTAATTTAAAAGTATTCAGAAATTGGGCCTGTAGCGTGTTGGACGAAGCACCTCAAATTTGTTTGATAGAATAAGCTTGACATATCAGAAACTGACAAATTCATCTAATTTAGAAAGCTCTTTAATATACAATATCTCACCACTGAGTTATAGATCTGTGTATAGCACATTTGTTGCTCATGTGCCTTGATCAGAAAGCGTTAATGTGGTGTTGATGAAAATGATGTTTTATATCAGACACTGCAGATGAGAGCGTGGACTCCGACGATGATATGGAGGATGAAGTGTTGCTCCGTCAAGATATGACAAATCGTCTATATGGCTCAAAGAAGAAATTGCTGTACATTCATCAAACGCAGTGGCAACAAAGGCTCATGGCACGTTATGGTCAGGAAATTTCTCTCCTGGATGCCACATATCGCACCACAAGATATTCTCTTCCTCTGTATTTCATATGTGTCCCAACAAATGTTGGCTACATCAATGTAGCTACATTCATCACAGAGACTGAAGATGGGGAGTCATTGAAGGAGGCATTGGGCATGATAAAAGAATGGAACCCACATTGGTCGCCAAAGTACTTCATGTGTGACTATGCTGAGGAGGAGATCAATTCCTTGGAAAGTGTTTTTCCAGGTATTTATTCTGATGTTTTAGCAAAATACATTGTTGGAATGTTCCACAGTTTTTCAGAAGTTGATACCCAGGAGCAGTTACCAGATACTGACCATATGTCAGTTTTTTTTAGGTCATTTTATCTAAATATCAGGGAGACCTATAATTATTACCCTTCGTCTTTCGGATCTTGAGCTATGCGCCATCCGCCGTGCATATTTTCTTCAAACAATTTCTTCTCAATAACCGAAACGCCTAAGGTATAGATTGATGGTAAATTTTTTTCTTTTTTTTTTTTTTATCAATGGTCTTGACTTTCATTCACACTCACAGAGGGCAAATATGCTAAAAAAATAAAGAACTAAAACTTAAAGGCCTAATAATCCAATTTTAAGCCTGTGGCATGCTAGTTTGAAAGGCTTCCAATATTGTTACAATGAATGACACTGACAGGATATATTCTTTCATTTTCAGAATCCTTTGTTTATCTCTGTGATTTTCATCGCGAGCAAAGCTGGGATAGATGGTTAAGTGCAAGCCATAATGGTCTTACCAGTCAAAAGAGCGATGTACTTCAATTACTTAGAGCTATTGCAAAGTCTTTCACGGAAGAAGATTTCTTAGCATCTCTATCAGCATTAAAGGTATGTTGAATATGCTTTGTTTCTCCTCAGTGTAATTAACTGAAATATGATCTAAGTTTATGGAATGTAATTTTTGCAGCATCAAGTTATTATTATAATTTGTCAAAAATCACTGGCTGTTACATTGAAATAGCAGAACTTTAATTATTTCTCAAGTTAATTAGAACAAAGTATTTTGGTTAATTTTTATAAAGTCTAGTTAAAATTGAAAAAAAATTATTCAAATTTAAGATTTTTATTAATTAATAATTGTAAATTGTGTTATTTTTCCAGGAAAGCTTCCTTTGGAAGAAGAACACGAAATTAAGAAACTGGCTTGAAAGGAAATGGCTGAAGTGCTACAAGGTGACTTATTTTTTGAATTCTGAACTTACTGGGTCATTTCCTGCAATGAACATAACTTTGGAATATTTAAGATTTGCAAGTTATCTGTTTAGGAGTAATTTTTACATCATGTGGTCACATGAACAAACTTAGATGAGCTTTTGCTGTCCCATGGTATCTATAGATATGTTGTCTGTCTTTCTGTCTGTCCAACATCAATAATAGGAGGGGATGTGGTCAAAAGGATATTTATATTATTGTAATTCTCTTTGAATGAGACAGTTTCACATGTTTAGGAATATTTTAATGTAATTCAGCTAGGGTTCACTGATCATTGCATTTATTTCCATCATGCACATTTTTGTGTTTGACTTTTTCATCTTTTAGAAAATGATTACATGTATGTAGAAAAAAAACCTAGTAGTTAGAATACTGACTGCTTCCTCTGCATCAACAGATTGAAATATCTGTGGACTTATTATTTACAAAGTAACACAATATATACTTAATAACATTTTATGTGATTTCAGCGATGGGTGAGAGCCTACAGACAGGAAAGGTTCAATGTCTCTGTCAATACCAACAATGGCATAGAGCGACAGAACTTGGCCTTGAAGTATGAATACCTGGACATGAAGAAAGCAAGGTCTCTGAGTCAACTTCTGAGTATACTTGTCAACAAATTCCTTCCAGATTCATATACAAGGTAAGATAATCAAACCTGTTCAATATCTGCCTTAATGTATATGTGTTTGACATTACAGGAGTTGAAATTTACACATAACATTGTGAGAGTGGCCTTATCTCTTGTCTGTAATGATGATTATGTCTGTAAAAAAAATGCATCCTGATTAGTAACTTTTGAGAAACAGTATAATTATGTTCTGAAAAATAATCAATGATGAAGTAATTTTTAGCTCACCTGGCACGAAGGGCCGGTGAGCTTATGTCATGGCGGGGCGTCCGTCGTCCGTCCGTCAACATTTCCTTTAAATTGCTACTAGTCATAGAGTTCTGCATGGATTGTAACCAAATTTGGCCACAAACATCCTTGGGGGAAGGGGAACAGAACTTGTATAAATTTTGGCTCTGACCCCCCGGAGGCAGGAGGGGCGGGGCCCAATAGGGAAATAAGAGGTAAATATTCAAATTCCTTCAGAAAAGAAACAATGAACCTGTATTCAGAACATGACTTGACATTAAAAACCAGGTGAGCGATACAGGCCCTCTGGGCTTCTTGTTTTCATTTTAAGTAAAGAGGATTTTGTTATGGCCTAGTTATTTATTTGGTTGTTTACTTTCAGGTACAAAAGGCTGAATGTAGTATCCAGTGATCGTACAAGTCCTATGATGTCTCCATTCCTCCTTTCTTGCACAACCGCCCCAAATTTGTGGTCCAGCATTGCTACAGGAGGTGGATGGAAGGTCAGAATATTACATCAGATGACATCGACAAAACAGATGACTACACATTCCTGGTGAAAAGTGTGAGCCAAGCTGACAAGGGCCGCTATTTTGAAGTTTGCTTTCAAAACTCTGGGAATGGTTTGCCTTCCTGTCAGTGTATGGACTGGAATAACTGGCACCTCCCCTGCAAACACTTCATGGCAGTGTTTTCAAACCATGAGGAAACCAGCTGGGAGACTCTACCAGATAGCTACACCAACAGTCCATACCTGACTCTTGATATAGAGGAATGCCATTCTGCAGAGTTCCCCATTGTTGAGGACAACCTACAAGAGGCTGAAGACAAACCAAAATCAAGCTCCACCGCTCTCCCTATTTCAAACTCGGCAGCTTTGAAAAGGCAAAGGTCAAAAGTCTGTGGTCTGCTTGAAATCCTAAGGGATCACGTTTACCAAACTAGTGATGTAGCCATGCTTGAAAGTGCTTCAGTGACTTTGGAGACACTGATTACAGAAGTCAGGGAAGTGCTGCCACAAGAAGGAAATCTAATTCTAGATGAGGACTCTAATATGCTTCATATTGGGACAAACTCTAAAAAGAAAAATAGGAAGAGCAAACCTTTAAAAAAACACAAAAGAAAAAGTCTTGCAAAACGACATGGTGCAGCAGCAGAGAGAGTTAGAACATACTACACCAAAAAGGGGGCACATGACTTATTAGGTTTGTATCTCTCATACAGATATAAGAAGTAACAAATCGTTTATATCCTTCCTTAGTTACACCAAGGCAATGGTATTAGGCAGAAAAGAAATAACTTTTATCGACAAGAATTATTTTATTGAATTTGATTGTTTAAGAAAAATATTTTATAGTTACATAATACAGTCTTTACATGAATGAAAAGTATGCTATGATTCATTATTCAGACAGTGGAAAAAGCCATCAGAATGTTGTTGAAGAGGGAATCGACCTTTTGTTGGAGGCAAATCCAGGTCAGTCATCTTCCAGATTTAATTTAAGATTTTCATAATCGGTCAATATCTGCCTCAAGTTTGTTATCATTATAAGCACCAATTGATGAAATAATGAATCAGGATAGGTGCTTAGTATTTTTAAAAGTATTAGGAATTGCATTCCTGCAATACAGGCATTGCTCTGAATGAAGGATGGCAGATGTCCGTCCAATCAACCATATTGTTGCTAAACATTCAGTGGTGAAAATGATAAAAATGACATGTGTCAAGTATTAAGTTGCCAATTAAATTCAGCAATGTCAAACATTTCTAACATAAACTGATCATTTATTTACCCACCACCATGTCTAAAATTTTTGTAAACACATTTCAATTTCTCACATCTCTGATACGGTAGGGTATGATTATCCGTTATACATGAAAGGTATTCACAAATGCATGAACAAGTGAAAAGTTGTCACTGTCTTGCCCAAACATGTACAATTATATTGGTGATCGAATCCCCTGTGGGCCGGACAGTAGCAATGAATCAAAAACGTGATTAGATAGTTTTTCTTGATTGCTCTGTGAAAAAGTGTCATCAGTTTGCCCAAGTTAATTTTGCAAAGAAAAGTAGAGTAAAATTACGAAGACTTTAGCGTGGTTTTAAGAGTAGTCAGTCTCACAGGTTTCGGATTATACAGGTTATAGGTACTATAATTTATTAATAGACATGCTGGGATCACACAAATTAATAGGTATGGACAAGTTTCCTGTTTCACAGGGTCCAATTTAGACAAGCTATACTATCACATTTGGAGTTTTAATTTCTTATTTAGATTTATTTATTATTTTATATGCTTGTTTATGCTTTTCAGATTCTGCAGAACCACACCAGAATACATCTGATATACTGCTGGAAAAGTTTAAAGGTTCATTTAGTGTATTTCTTGTATGGCTAATAAATGGTACTTTATTTGTGTAATTTGGTGAATGCACAATCAATCCAAAATTGTAATAACTTTATCAGCATTTATCATTATTAATGGTTGAAAATCAAATGTATTATTAATATTTTCCTGAATTTTGCATTAAGAATATTTTATAATCAAAGATATTCATGTATACAACTAATAAAGATTGCTTTGTCATTTGAACATGATTTGTTTCAGGTTTTGTAGACACTTTGTCAGAGGAGCAGTGGAAATTTCTTTGCTCCACTGCTGTTTCCTCAGAGACAGAGACCATTGACATGACATCCATGATTGGGAGTGCTATCATGCATCGGTACTGTGATCCCGACAAAGATAGTGTTGATGTTGTAGTGGCCCTTCAATCCCATTTACCACATGCAGTAAAGGATTTGTCTAATAAGGCAAAATACAGGCTAATTTGTCTGCTTTTGGAAAAAATGGGTAGGATATATATTGCTCTTAATGTAGAGAGTATTTAATATTGTTATGCATAATTTTTTGGAAAGGACAGTTCAACTATAATTGTGGATACCTATCATTCTATACTATATATTAAGATGTTATTTAATTTTTTAAAATTGACTGATTTGAAATGACATTATTAATAAATTTTCATTGTTATCTAAGACATCCTCCAAAATAAAGGAATGTTTTATTGCTGATGTATACTTGATATACTTAATGTAAATGTATTTATTTAAGCATTAAACTAATTTCTTATGGCATCTATGGTCTATATAGATGCCAGAGCTTTACAGACAATCTTCATAATGTGCGCTAGCGCATTATGAGATGATTGTCTGCAAAGCTCTGGCATCTATATAGACCATAGATGCCATAGGAAGATAGTTTAATGCTTATATTTACATTATCAACTCATTTTAGGATCTCTGCATTAACATTGTTTAAGCTAGACCATGAAAACCGTTTATCAACGACGATTTAATCCACAAGATGGAACAGCCATTTTGACGGTGATCAGTTGACGACACCACGTCAACATTAGTGACGTCATAAAGGTCACGTTTTGGGTGTCGGTTATTCCGTCATATCCTTCAATTTGCCTTGGTTAGTTTATATAGCAGAAGTTACAAGTTAATGTAAATATATACAAATATTGTGTGATTGTAGCTAAATCCTATGTTATTTTCATGTCAGACCAAGATGGATGTATTCAGGTGCCTGGAGAACATCCAAGGCAACTGGAGTTAGAAGGGAGAAAGGCATTCAGAGACCTAACAGAATGCATGAAAAGAAAAGGTAACAATTCAATGTTATATTTGTATGTACAAGAATATAATAAATATACAGGTTGGGTCTAATACAATTGTTATGTTTCAAATTGTCAAAGACATCTTAATATTTGATTAAAACAAACTTTTAGGTTTCTACATTAATATATCTCATTTCCATTGCATGTCCTGCAAACAGCAAGGCTAAGTGTTCTAAGTGATGTTGTTTTTTTTTCTTCTTTTTTTTCATAGAAAAGAAAAAGTCTGTGACATTTTCCAAAGATGTCTTGCAGAAGAAAAAAAATGTTCCCCTTCTGTTTGAAGACAGAACATGTAAGCCTATTGTTATTTACTTTTAGTAACCAATGTGAACCATAAATCATATTACTAATAGTCAGTTGGAAACCTAAATGTGTATGGTATTCCCCAATATTACACAAGATCACCAGATAGTTGCTCAGGGACTTGAGATGGTTAATACTGTACAAGTTTTGGTAATGTTTATTGATTATTTAATAACATACTTTTCCGACAGCAAGAATATGACTTACTAGTAAACACTTGTATATGACATCTCAATTTCAATATACAAAGATATTACTTCCAATGCTTATGTATTATTTGAAAATAAAAAATGTTTTCATTAACCAGAACTATCTACTTAATTGAATAATATTTTTCAGTATTTAAGTCATATGATATGCCTATTTCTAACTGATCATGCAATATCTTCTTTCACTTCTACATTTGTAGCTGCATTTCCCTCGGGAGGTCTGCAAAATCTTCCAGGGAAAAATTTGTGCTTTGCAAATTCATTTATGCAATGTCTCCGGATCACAGATCTACATAAGATTCTTTTACAACATACATGTTCAGGTATAGTGATAAATTATTACATCACAATGTCAAGAAAACTTTTAATTATTGATTCTAAAGCCTACTTCGATTAAAGATGATTACCTAAATTTTGAGACAATCAAGTGAAGTATACATTTATACCTCAGGTAATGGATACAATCTCATTTACCTTATGATATACAAACTCGAACTATGATATATTTTATATAATTTTAATATATGCAAAAATTAAATAAATACATTTTGACTTATCTCTCTCATTTTGCTGTAGATGACGGATGCTTTGTTTGTGAGCTGAAATTTTTCATTGAAGAAGGACCTATATCAGCAGAAGCATTATGTGGAAATATGCAAGGTGAATATTTCATAATGCATTAAGTGATGAATTATATATTTATGATGAAGTGGTTTTAATGAGAGAAAAAATCATAAACACTGTTATTTTTTTTATCTTTTGTTTGTAATTATTACTGTAATAACAATGGTCAATACATGTAATTATGAAACTTTGTTGTGAGAGTCTTCATGTTTTCAATATTCTTTTCTTTACTCGTTGATTAGAGCTATGGCCAGAATATGCAGTTGGACAGCAGCAAGATCCACATGAATTTTTACAGAAAATCTTGGGAGAAATACAGAACAATTGTTTTGGGTAATTTGAATATCATGTTTGGAATCTACACCTGATTCATATAATTTTTTTTTAATAGGAGAAAGTGCTGTATATATATCTATTTGCATAGTATCTAACCATGAAACACTAAATGAAAAAATGAGCTAATAAGACAAATGTTTAAAGAATAGTTTTGTATTTATTCACCTACACCAAAATCATTATCATATACCATAAGAAACAAATGTCTGACTGAGAGATGGTGTGTTTTTAGTTCTGAAGATGGTGACATAGCTGCCCAAGATGTTTTCTATGGCCTTCAAAGAAGCACAGGTATGCATGAATGAAAAAGAGTGTATAAGTATTTTCCTATAATTTTGACATTTCTTTCATTTGTACAGTTGAACCTAATTGTTAAAGTGAAAAATATGTAATTTACCAATTTTATCATCTCAAGTACCAAGAAAATTTGTCATGATATTCAGGTAGAATGGAGTTGAAATTGGTCATCTAGAGCCCTTAAAAACTGGTCTAGAATATTGAAGAGGTGACCTTTGTACAGAGGTGGTCGCTAAGACAGGTTTAACTGCAGTTATATACCTTTGTAATTTCCCCTGATTTTAAAGTAATGAGGTTTGACTGTCTTTGTTTGTTTTAGTGAAATGCCAAATATGTCATCAAAGTTCAAGTAAACTAGAAAGATATACAGGCATTAGTGTATCGATTGAGAAGGTACAGTATATATATTTTTTATTAGCAATGATATATTGAATGTTTCTTTAAAAGTTTTAATGGTACTTCCATTTCTACGTCACTATGAACATTTTTATTACTGATATACAAGTCATCCTGTTCGTTTTCTGCATCGCTATACGAGTAGCTGTCATGATCTAAATCAAGTAACTCGACAAAAGAGTTTGCCTAAGTAAGAAAGAAGCAAGAATATAGGATAAAAACAGAAGTTATCTCAGATAAGATGATGTTTAACTTGTCCAGATATGAGTGTTATTAAATATTTCAGGTTGATGACGTTACTGCAGCACTCAGGGAGCATTTCGCAGAGGAAAAAGTGCAATTTGTCTGCTCAAGGTAGGTTAACGTTGACATTCAATAATTGCAACATATTTTTTTCTTTCAATTGTTAGTAATGGGATAATTAATAAAATTAACATTGAAAGTAATGTTGGATTTATCCCCTTTTTTAGATGTGGAAGCAATAGCCTGGCAGCGAAAGAAACAAAACTCTTACAAGTTCCGAAAAATGTGATAATTCAACTCAAAAGGTAAGACATTTTAACATTAATAACATAAGTATAAATACCTCTTACAATGATCCTCTACCCTTGAGTCTGAATCACTAAGGGAAATATAAGACTTTATTATCTCCCCTTAGATCCTATACCCTTGAGCCAGAATCCTATCCCAGTGGCCCGGACGCTATAACTAAGGGAAATATAAGACTTTATTATCTCCCCTTAGATCCTATACCCTTGAGCCAGAATCCTATCCCAGTGGCCCGGACACTATAACTAAGGGAAATAAAAGACTATGTAAACCACTAAGATCCTATACCCTTGAACCGGAATCCTATACCAGTGGCCCAGACACTATAACTAAGGGAAATAAATGACTATGTAAACTACTAAGATCCTATACCCTTGAGCCGGAATCCTATCCTAGTGGCCCGGACACTATAACTAAGGGAAATATAAGACTTTATTATCTCCCCTTAGATCCTATACCCTTGAGCCGGAATCCTATCCCAGTGACCCGGACACTATAACTAAGGGAAATAAAAGACTATGCAAACCACTAAGATCCTATACCCTTGAACCGGAATCCTATCCCAGTGGCCCAGACACTATAACTAAGGGAAATGTAAGACTTTATTATTTCCCCTTAGATCCTATACCCTTATGCCGGAATCCTATCCCAGTGGCCCGGACACTATAACTAAGGGAAATAAAAGACTATGCAAACCACTAAGATCCTATACCCTTGAGCTGGTGTACCAGAAATCTCAGTGGCCGGGACACCATGTTTAAGTCGAATACAAGACTTTGTTATCTCCTCTGAGATCCTATATCCTAGAGCCAGAATGCTATCCCAGTGGCCGGGACACTACAAATAAGGGAAATATAAGACTTAAATATCACTTGTGTACTTGTAGATTCAGCAGTTCCCGGAGAAAAGTCAATAAGAGGATGCAGATACAGACAGAGATTTCTATGAAGAACTTTTTTGTTAGTGAAGTGGTAAGAAAAAAGCAGTACAAATCTTAATCCTTTAAGTGTTTTATATCTATCTAGAATAATCAGTAAAAGTATATCCTGCTTGTTTAAACACTTAATTGTTTTCCTATGAAAACTATGGTCTATATAGATGCAAAAAAATTGCAGGCAAACTTCATAATGCATGCTAGTACATCATAAATTAATAGCCATATCTGGCATCTACAGGTATATATAGATCATACATTCCATAAAAAGATAGTATATTGCTTATATTTACATTATTCACTCATTTTGGGGGTCACTGCTTTATATTTACACTTGCTAGGCTTGGACGCTATACTCTAATACTAGCCGATTTTGTTTACCATAACTGCATGGTAACATTGAACTTTGAACTTGCGTATGAAAATGTTCTGTGCAACGTAAAAGGACTACTTTTTTTAAAAAAAAGAAACACATGGCTTTGTTTACATTTTGACGCAACATTACGTGTATATTGTTGTTTTTCATAGAATTTTGGAAAAATCTAAACAATATATACATGTTTTATATTTATATATGATTCAAACAATTTTTAAATTAACAATTGTATAAAGAAACGGAAAAATATCCCGACCGGGCCGACGTGCTTTCATTTTTGTTAAAAATGATGGGTGTCAAATGTAAACATTACCTATGTGCCTATGTTCGTCTACGATCCGAGTCTTTGGGGTGGATCGGGCGTGAGACCCTCTGATAGAGCTGAGCGGCAAAGTTATTAAAGCATAATCCCTCTTGTCCTTTGTTCTTTGAGAATTTAATTCATGTGTATTAGAAACATGCATCCCGCTCAGTAATCCCACGTGTAGGACAGTTACGCGTCACCACAGAAAAATTACAAGTGAAGTTGTTCCATAGATCACACAATCCGCAAGACAACCTGAGATGGAGTAATCTCTACTTGGCAGGATTTGCATAATGAATGGACACAACATTAATAATGAGGCCTTTTGAATTACGGGTGATATATCAAAGGTGAAGGATCAGATATAGTAAAATTTGAAATCTGAAAACATTTCACAAAGCGGGGCTGCATATGGATGGTCAACCGATCACAGATTATGAGGTCAAAGTTCAAGAGCTGATAGAGCTGAGGTCAGTTATAAACATATCCTCTTGTCTTTGTTCTTTGAGAATTTAATTCATGTGTATTATAAAACATTGCACCGCTAGTATAATCCACGTGTAGACGTACGCCGTTACCAACAAAATACATACAAGGTGAAGTATTGTTCCCATAGATTCACACAATCCGCAAGACAACCTGAGATGGAGTAATCTCTACTTGGCAGGATTTGCACTAATGAATGGACACAACATTAATAAATGAGGCCTTTTGAATAACAGGGTGATATATCAAAGGTGAAGATCAGATATAGTAAATTTGAAATCTGAAAACATTTCACAAAGCGGGGCGCATATGGATGGTAACAATCACAGATTATGAGGTCAAAGTTCAAGGTAACTCAGTGAGACAATATGTCACGTTTGCAATTCCCTTGATCATACCATGAGGATTTAATTTCCCCAACTGACAAGTCAACACGACCTTTAATGTATGAAAAAAACAAGTTTGATTTGTTGCGAAGTTCTACCGTGTTTAATGACCGCCATTGCATTGAAAATAAACAAAGACACTGCAAAGCGCGATCATAACCCTTTGCCGATGTTTAGCCTTGACCCTTCGACCTATGACCTCATTAAATAGATGCATTAAATAGATTTATCCTTGGACGATGGGACATCAATAAACCAAGTTTGACAAAATATCCATTGTTAACAATTCAACTTTTATCGTTGACCATGCACATATGGCATTATTGTATCCAATATATCTGAAGATTTACTTTGATATTTGACCTCTATAGTCAGTATGTTGGTGAATCAACCCGCCAAGTTTGAAGAATATTCATTTAACAGTTCAACTTCTATCGTTGACCACCCATCTGTAACCCAATTTTCTCAAATTTCTCAAAGTTTGACCTTAACCTTTGAGCTCCATATTCAATAGTTCCATGTTGTGCGCACTGAATTTTTGTAAATGAAGAAGCAGACTCTCCAGAAGGTAGTAAAAATTGACTTTTGTTGAAATGTTCACATTTTCAGCTTCATATGCTTACATGACGATCTTTTATTACCTTAAATTGTAATTAAGTAATCTTCAACTCATATATACATTCCAAAAAAGATCTTAATCGTAAAAATCAATTTCATACTGAGATATCTTTGATCAGACTACCAGTCAACTGATATATTTATATCCGTACAGTCTATGTTTCCTTTTATTTGTACACTTTACAGATCTGTATGTTTTAACATGAATTACATAGAGGTTACACAACGAGTGCTTGTAGGATATGGAGTTTATTCCACTCGCTATTTAAGCTCGCGCCTTTTGTAACTATTAAAAAATAACTAACAAGAGAGAAATAAATTCCATATCCAACAATCACGAGTCGTGTGACCTGTTTCTACCACAATAATATTTATTTGGCGCTGGCGTATTTGAATACACATTTTTTTGTCATCATATGCAAAATAAGCGTAGTAATATGACCAATATTTACAAAGAATCTAATTAATATTCAAAAACAATATTTCACAATTAATTTAAAAATTCCAAGTTTGTTTAGTAATGAACAATTTTTTTTAGACAAAACGATAATAGTTGAACAATTTGCAAACATACATGGCCATTTCCTTCCGTTCGCATTAAAACAAATTACAGACAATATGCGCGCAAACGGAACATGTACACCCGAGAGTCGTCATGTCACCAGAGGGCAATTGTATATTGCTTAAATAACTGGTAACATGGAAACACAATAGATGAATATTTAGTTGTAATGGTCTGAAAAAGGTGTAGTGGTGAGTATGTTTAGGCATTAGTTTACAACTCTTAGACTAGTTTAATCAGATTGAAGTTTTTCGATAGAACAACGCAGTTTCTCAAACATTCCGCTCTGGCATTATATATGTATAACATGAAAATTTAATTGGATTGAGATTTTCGTGAATGCTTTTGAACCATAAATATAAACAAATAATCTAGATTTTGTAATACAATTGTAGTAGAATCATCGTAATAAAGACATATTTCTTTAATTGAAAATCCAAACCATGAAAAAAACACATTTTAGGTTATATCGTACTATAGAATCTGGACCTTAATCTTAAGGACACCGATAATGCTTAAAACTCTCTTTCGTTTATGAGAAAATGGTAACATGAATTCAGTGTCGCTATTCTATCATGACTTCGCTTATTTCAATGTCAATGACAGCAAAGGTTTATATCCCATCAAACATTTCAACTCCAGGACACAAATGTGGATGCAACTAGGGACAATCGCAAAGTGTAAAACAAATCAATACAATGCAATAGAATAATTGCTGTTTTCCGAAACCACTTCCATTTGGCACGATACATATTTTGTACAGATTAAGACAAATTAGAATTACCAACTATAATGTATATATACGTTCCCACCGTTTCCCACAATTCTGATCCAAGAGATTGTTCTAGCGGTTTCTGATGCGAACCAATAGCATAATATACTGTATTTAAGAATAAGCTCATAATCACCATAATCTAAAACGTATTCGCTTGGCGCTCAGCGCAAGCAGAGTAGGACGACTGGTTAACCCGTTATCAGTATGATGTGACCAGGTGTACTGTATAGTGTCTCTTGTTGTGTGTTTTAGAGATGGAGTATAAAAAGGAAAAGAGTTATAACAAGGAGATACATCACGGTTATACACTACAGCCTCCAAAACCACACATCCACTCACCGCACCTTATTACACACACGTGTAGAGGTCATCGTTAAAAAGCCCCTGCCTATTACTAGGACGTTAAATCTAACAAACCAAACCAATATCTGGATTAATAATATGCACAATAAAAGTGGTTATAGTAGTAACTATATGTATATAAAACAGTTATTGTTTTAAGGGAGTGGGACGACTGTTCGCCTGCGTGTTGCTTGGTGTCGTTGGCGGCACGCTTCACTGACATATCAAGAGTTTCAGTATAAACGACGTCATATTTACAACACGAAAATACCACAGTCTCCCAAAACACGCACCTTGCACTTTACACACGCCACATACACGAGAGGTCGTCCTTAAATGGTCATGGCTGTTAATAGAACGTATATATAACAAAGAAAACAAGAGCTTCATTTAAATTAATCTTTTAATTTGAAAAAAAGCAAATATTTCCACGAACACACTTGATGTTGATGACGCATGTTCATGCCTCGTATCTTAGCTCTCATCACATGCTGACCACCATCATCATTTAACCTTGGTTTATATCTCTATTGTACATACTGGGAGCTGATTCCGCTGGGGGCTGACAAGTACACGCCACGACCTGGTTGTTATATATAAAATTCCCTTTGATTAAATCATTTCTATTGTCAGGCGCTCCAACAACGCTTCCCTGGCGGTCATAATGAGGTTGGGCAGTGTATTTTTGAAACCGTCCCGAAACTTGTGGTATATCCCGCGACGAGTCAATATGGCGTGCCACGTTGTTGCGGAGGCGTTCTACTGATCTGAAGTTATCAGACTGTGCAAACAGCGAGTTGTCCTGGGCAGGAGTGCGGCTTCTGTCAATACTGCTTTTAAACAATTCGTCTGTTCTTGGTAGAGATTCAAACAGTCGTGGCTCTACAGACCTTTCGATATCTTGGTAATCGCTTTGTCTAAAACGATCCCGGGAGGACAACCTATCGACACTATTATAATTTGGGTCCATTTCTCTTTCTCTGCCAACGTAGTCGGTGCTGCCTTCGGACCTCATCGTTGATGAACTGCTAAACTCTTGACGCTGACGGTTTGATTCTAACCGTCTGTCGTGCTTTTGGAATGCTTGGGTTTTTTGTATAAGTTCTTCAGGTGTCATAGATGAAGACTTTTGGGAGTCAATCGTTTCTTCGATAATAATATAACGCTTCTTCGGCGTCATTTTTGCTTCGGCCCTACTGTCTGTGTGAACTTTTGGAGCCGATGAAATAGCGTTATCTGTTTCAGTTGTTTTCGCAACCAGGACCCAAGGTTTTTCTTTCTGTTCTGCTTTAGGTTTACGATTGTTGGGAATACTGTTGAGTTTTTTCTCAATATGATTTAATGCTACAGCCATTTCATCTAAAGAACGCTCTTCTGCTTTTTTGACCATGTTGATATTTGGTTTGATTAAAGCTGGAATCTTGTTTCGAACAGTTCTTGCCAGCAAGACTTTTGGTGGAATCCGTGCCATGATGTTCCTAGCGAATGGTGTATACCTCACCGTAGGACGCAAAGTGATTCGGTTTCGTGGCGTCATTCGAAGTGGGAAGGCGAACGGAAATCGAACATTATTCATGCGGCGAACTGCTTGCACTAGACGCCCTTCGACCATTCCCTGTTAACATAGAGAAGAATTATGTATCAGACAAGGGACGTTACATTTCTGATATATTATTGTCAAAGTAGTGTAGGTTAAGGCAGTCGTATATCTATTGGAGTTTATTATTAGTGTCGCGTGACAGCTTCAGTAATTACCCTGTAAGTAAGATAATATAATGTGATCCTCTGAGAAGTCAAAATTTTCTTGTATTAAACTTTTTTCCATGTAGATTTTTTGAAAAAGGAGCTTATACCATAAACGAAAATGGAAGAAAAACATATGTCCGTTTGCTCGTTTTTGAGCTATTGTCACTCAAAGATACCTAGTTGACAAAATATTGGATTTTATGTGAATTTTGCCGTTTTGACCATAAACAAAAGAGATTACAGCCATTAAAATGTATGTCCTAATGAGGTTTTTAATACATGTATGTATGGGTGCTTGTAGAATTTACTTCCCAGTGGTCTTCTTTACAAATATACCAGTTCTGATGAATAAGACTCATATTTTTTCTCAGCGTAACAACATAAGCTACCCCTACACCTTAATTTGAGCTACAAAATGCACCATTTTCAGCCATTTGTGCCAAATTTAACACTTAAAGTTCTGGTATTAAACTTTTGTTAATATTTTGCGTATCAATAGGGAAAGGGTTATTCTTTCTAAATTAGGCAGAAAAATGGGGGTCCGTGTGCTTACTTTTTTGCCCTATTTGAATATTTGTTATTCTTTAATATTTCAGAGTAAAAAATAAAATTGCTCAAATTTAATACCATTAAATGTAAAAATAAAGTGACAAAAGTGTATCATTTCACACATTATTTTCAACATTTTAATTACCACGAAACTAGTAAAGGTTTACAGCAAACATTAGCTCGATACAGCTAAAAATGCTGGCGCAGTGATGATTTAAGTAAAAATAATTTCAGAGAAAAATTGTAAAACTGTGGCTCTACTCAAGGCGAAAAATGACAGAATTTAAAAATGGCCGCCAAATGGGTCATTTCTTAAAATCCCCGTATAAAAATCTACTTAAAATGGGAGTGTAATTTTTGACAAAATTTGCAACTGGCAACTTGCTACTTATATTGATAGATTGTATTTGAAAATCTCATAACTTTTTTATCTTTGTCGAAACGAGAATTCAACGGGACTGAAACCTCAGAAGAATACATCATTAATCAAATCATTTCTCATTTGCTGCAAAACAGTTGATCATGTATTGACCAAAATCAGCAAGCAGGTACAGAATGAAGATCTCAAGAATTTTCAAAAAATTTGTAAAATTTGTATTACCAGAGATTATATTATTATATTAATTGCCGTGTGATTAGTGATTAGTCTGATCATTTTTTCACAACTGGGCCCAGATCTTCTGAATCCCTTTATTGTAAACATAAAACAAGAATGAGCGACTGGTATCCATTATGAGAGCACATGAATTAACATATAGTTATTTATTTTGAAGACTATAGATATTGACATCCAGGTTATATTGCAACAGGAAAACATGCAGTGAATTTATACATAAAGAGAGATAACCTTTCATGACAAAGTATTATCAATGAACAAGAGGCCCATGGGCCTTAACGGTCATCTGACTCACGGCACAAAACAACAGTCACAGTATAATGGAGTGGTTAACAATTAATATAAGCAATACAAGGAACTGCTTTTTTGAATATGTAAGTTTCTGAAATAGGTAAAGGTCATTTGTTGAACAAACTTGGTAGCCCTTCATCCATAAATGATGTTAACCCATTCAAGGATGAAGGAGGAGTCAGATTTTAAAGCCAAAGTTCAGCAAAGCTCCCATTTTGAACCCCTGACGTTCTTATCCCCATTGGTCTTACCTCGTCCTTTATAAAATATGTTCCCCCTTCTGAGCCCCGCCCCTCTATCCCCTAGGGTCTGACCTAACTCGTTTATATTAAATATGATTGTCCTTACCCAGTAATGTTTCACACAAAATATGGATGCATTAATCCACTCAAGGGTTAAGAAGGAGTAGGCTTTTAAAGCAAAATTTAATCAAAATTCCCCATTCTGAGCCCCGCCCCTCTGTCCCCAGGGGTCGGACCTAGCTTGTTTATATAAAATATGACAGTCCTTCCCCTACGATATTTCCAAGGGTTAAGGAGGAGTAGGATTTTAAAGCTAAAACAAGTACATGTACTCATTGTAACGGACACTGAGGTTTGCCCAGCAAAAATTTCAAAATTTTTATCATACTGATAAGCATCCCTTTATAACCCTTTATACTTAATTTAATTGAAATCAGAGACCGAAATATATAAACAGGAAGTTGGCCCAGCGGCCATCTTGGCATACCAAAATCTTTACCAAAATGTTTGCATGTTCGCCATCCCTTAAAACCTCTACAGACTAATTTTTGTTGAGATCAGAGACCGAAACCTGAAAAGAGGACGCAAAAATTAAAATTATTTGCCCTTTTGGGGCCCCACCCCTCCGTCCCTAGGGGTTGGACCAGGCTCATTTATATAAAATATGACTGATATGACTGTCCTTCCCTAATGATGTTTAACACCAAATATGGATGAAATCAACCAAAGGATGAAGGAGGAGTAGGATTTTAAAGCTTAGAATAAGAAAAATTGCCCTTTTGGGGCCCCACCCTCAGCCCCTAGAGGTCAGACCAAGCTCATTTATATAAAATATGATTGTCCTTCCGCAATGATGTTTCACACCAAATATGGATGAAATCCACTCAGCGGTTAAGGAGGAGTAGCGTTTTCAAGGAAAAAGTTTACGCACGACGGACGGCGGACGACGACGGACAAGTCACGATGACTATAGGTCATCCTGACCCTTCAGGTCAGATGACCTAAAAATCAAATGGCTTTTTTAGCGCTACAATGTCTTGTTTTGAACAAAGATGGTTCTGTGGTCTTGCCAGTATGACAATTTGCAATTTTATTCTGTTATTGTTTATAACAATTTCAATTCATAATTTCAATCTATTTAATTTTCATGTTGATTGTTTAGGTAATTTATGGGTATCGCTCAAACCCTATTACTAAAACATAATCACAAATTAATTATGAAGAGAAAGGAAGCATTTTATCTTGTAAAGGCAACAATAAACATGCATTATACACCATTTTTTGTAAGAATTGTATTTATGGGTGGCGGATTTATATCCGATGATGTTCGTTTTGTCATGTACAGAAAATGTAAAACAAATTGACAAATTTAAATACAATCTAAAAATGCATAATAAAATTGTCACTTGATAAAATAAGTATAACGAATAGACGATGGGAAAGTTTCCAATCTTAAGACAAGATTGAAATAAAAATTGAAAATAATTTATTGAAATGATAATCTATCCCAAATATTTAATCAATTAGTACAATGTCTTTGATGCGAAAGGTAATTCTGTGTAATAATATAAATTCATTGACACATCATGTAAAGCTTTCTATCTGAGTGTTATCATATATTTCCTTTGATGTTACAAAGCGAGACATACTTTAGACCTGTCAACCTGTCTAAATTTGACGTTTACAGAGTCCACGATGTTCCCTATTCATCTGCATATCCGTACTTAATATTTACATCCCTTTAACATAATGGCGCATAATGAACAGTCGCAGTTAATATACTTAGGCCAAACATGTTTGGTTAGCGTTACATTAGCAAAAAAATAGGGTTAGTAGGTCGGGAGTCTTTTTGGGTTTTTTTTTCTAGTGTCTTTCACTTTAAAAAAAATGTCTGAGATCGAAATCCCGACTTTTATTTTTTTACATAGAAAAGTGGGGAAAACATTTAGCGTCGGGGGTAAAACATTAGGGTCGGTCGGGTAATCCTAAACAGACATATTATTTTTAGGTCTTATGATTCATATTTTATCTTTTAATAACATATTTGGTTTGACGTCGTTTTCATAGCTAAAATAAAACTTTCTTCGCTAAACGCTCTTTATACTATCAAATGAAAATGCTATATGTTTTTGCTCAGAAACTTGTCTGTTTGCATGACATTCTTCCTTTGGGAATTGCAAAACCTTTCGCACATGCAATTTGAAAGCTTACAATCAAGTTTATTATTCATAACGTTCCAACTATCCAATGGTTTCTCAAATCAGCAAATGCATATTTAAACGAAAAATATATTCTTTCTACGTATTACATGAGGATGAACTTTTGAACTCTTATCTTAATATTGTAGACCCTCCATACCGTTGCATGCACACTGGGCCGGACATGAACAATCAGCAAATTTTTATGGAAGGGCAAATTTAGAAGTCGGTTTACACAATCGAAATGTCGGTCTTTATAAGTATAGTTACTACACCTTTCTACAGTGCAGACTTGTCTATTGACGTTTATACTAGTTCAAGAGGCTAGCATATTGCAAAAAAAACACACTTTCAGGAATATGCAGAATATTATCAAACCTAGCATGCGTTGAAATGCTAGTAAAAGCGGGAAAATGCATGGCCAGCGTGGGATTTGACCATATTCCTTTCCTATTAAGTCTTCTTCGTGAAGACTCGGCACACAACCCAGATTCGGGAATCCCTTGTTATGCTTGAAACAGGGCACTAAATGTAGCAGGAGTGACTAGGCATTCGAACCCGGGACCCTCCAGAGACTAGTCGGATTGTTCTACCAATTGAGCTATTTTGTCACCGCTGATCCATCCAGTCTTGAACCGTTACAATGTTTCTACGGTCAACCTGGATGAACGCATATGAATAATAATGGCCCATTACTTTACGGAAATTGAAAGAGCTGGAAGACTTTGTTAACAAAGTAGTAGGCGGTAAATGGACAACAAAAACTAACGAAGGAAGCGTTAAAGATGCTCCACCGCTGACAAATGGTAATTTTTCTCTTTCGAAAGCAGGTGCAGAAGATTTAGTATTTTTCTTCAGTGACAAAAGTTACTTACTTTACACCATTACCACCATTGACAAGTTTGAACTTCCAATTTTACTTCAAGATAGAAATATAAAAAATAACTAATTGCATCCCGAAAAAAATCCGTGGCGGCACTATATCCTATATGGAATGCAGTTCTGATTGCGCATGAAACGAAAGCAAAATAAATTATTCTAAATTATTTTTTGCGTGTTTATAAGACATATAAAAACGATTAAACACCAATTATTGTTAAAATGATGGCTATCATTTATGCTCTCTCGGCGGTGGAGCATCTTTAACATGTATGTAGCAACATTTTTCCAACCGTGGCCCGATCTGACTTACTGGACACTGCTCGCTCAGCTGACGATGCCTAATACATTGTATCTCTTAAACGTCAATGGTTAGTTGAGATCAGCTAATGCTGGCGCTATTTATAATGTATGGTGTCCGAACTTTTCGACAAATTATAAAGTTATAAATATATCATTGGTATTTAGAGAAAGGCCGTTACGCTACAATATTAAATAAAAGATAATGAATATTTGTAATGTTAATACAACAGGGTTTCGGAACAAAAAGTACTTCCCGATCAATCAAATTACCTGACAGAAGTATCAACACAAACAGTCGTCCTGTGTCAAATCTTTGTCTACAATTTACGACTGGATGAATGCAATTTGCCAAGGGCGTTTTTAACTTGAATCCAGACCTTATTTACAAAGATAGTATGCAGGTATGAACTCAATCCATCATTTTTATGTATAGCACTTTGAATGCAAATAAACATGTGTTCGGACTTTTCACACAAGCTCCATTAATTCGTCCTTCTATGGCCCCTCCCGTCAGTGAATGTATGTGTTAAATATTGTGATATTTCAGAATCTAAGCAAAAGCCTTAAATCCATGTTCATGTGTTATTTTTTTTTCAAATCAAATGCAAAAATTTGAAGATTGCGGTGTAATGATAACATTTTTCGCAGAGGGAATAAATTAAGATGCATGTTTCGTATTCTACTGTATCTTGTATACTTCAATACAAAGGAATTGAAAGTACCTAACCTTCATTACCACTGTTTTTAAACCCCACCATCAAAAGTTCTTCCATTTATTTATAACTGCACATGTAACTAATATACTAATCATGTAGGGAACACATTTTTTTCATTTCTTCTGCATGTTCATTTTTCAAAACAACGTTATGCATTTTCCAACAATTTGTTGTAAATAGGTAATATGTGTATGAGTTTATGCATTTAAGATTTTATAAGTAATTAGTAATATGAGCCGATCAAAAGACCAATTTGCCATGCACATCGATTGCTGCTTATTCGTTCACATAACATAAACAATTGTTGTACAATATTGTTTAGATAATTTTTTCTAATATAAGCGGCAAATGTACAATAAAATCTTAATTCTTGCGCATGTCTAAATCCTTACACTTAATTAAGCTGAACAATCATTGTATGGATTGTCTAAATACTTACGCTTAAGCAGAACAATCATTGTATGAAATGTCTAAATACTTAAGCTTAAGCAGAACAATCATTGTATGAAATGTCTAAATACTTACGCTTAAGCTGAACAATCATTGTATGAGGTATAAACACTTACGCCTACTCTTAGCAATCTTTGTATTATAGTGCCGAAATACTTACACTTTAGATAAGCATCATTGTATAACAATACGTCAATACTCACATGACTAGATACCTTGAACAGGATGAGAGCGACAGATACCATCAACAGCTTAACACACTTCATTGTGACCTTTTTGGCTGCCAGGCTAACTCATCACTGATACTAGAGTCGCTGTCTTGGCGATATATAAATACCAGCAGGCGTGATCTGTTTTGTTGTATCATATCTAAAGAGTCCCTTTTTCTAACCACAGATGGGAGTTATTTTTAGAGACATTTTATTCTATCTGTCAATTCGGTCATCATTTTGGTACTATGATTTATTATAATGCGATGACGAGCTCTATCAATTTCTGACATAATTATCCTACATACGCCGGTAAAATGATGAAATTTGTTTTATTTGGATTTATAATTATGACAAATGATATGCATACAACATCGCGATGCTCTGCAGTGAAAAAACATTGCACGATGTGAAAATAAGGAAAAAAATAACTGATTTCATTTCCGCGGTAGGGTGAGCTTGTGTTGTAGCCGGCCCTGAAGTTAGGGCGTTAGAATTGTACCTGCTCCCTCTATTGCATGATTGTAAAAGGCGACTTAATTTAGGATCTTATCTCTTCTCTTCTTCCTAACTGACTTTATGTTTCGTAATGCCTCCCTTAGCACCGCCTCACTTTTGGCCTTGAGTTGAGCGTTCGCCCCTGTGAGGAAGGCTCTTGGTTCTGTCCCCTGGCCGAGACACACCAAATTCTATAAACGTGGTAGTTTCTGCTCCTGCTTGGCACTCAGCATACAGGGAGTGGGACGACTGGTTCGCCCGTAGTCAGTGTAATGTGACCGGTAGGGGTATGTTGCTTGGTATCTTCAGCGGCATGCTTCAGTGATATATCACTATAAAAAGGGCAACAGTTCCACTAAACAAGAAGAAACAACATGAATATACTGCAGTCTCCCAAAACACGCACCTCGCACAATATACACGCAATACACCGCATACATGGGAGACCGTCCTTACATGACCATAGCTGTTTATAGGACGTTAATTAAGCAAACAAACAAACAGAAATCTCTGGTAGCATGCGTCTGTGAAATAGCACTATAAACTAGACTAGAGTTTCACTAATAAAGTGCCACAACATACGAACAACTCACCCCAACTCAGAAATAAGAAATTACTTGTTCTGTCTTATTTTCACATGGAGCGTTATTTTTATTCAATAAGCGGTGAAACATGTGTGAAATGCGTGTGAATATTTGTGTGTTTTGGGAAAGTACGATACGTGTACAAGATGTCTCGACATACTATCGAATCCAATATGGCGCTGTTGTCAGTTTCTGAGCGTTGGTCAGTGATTTGTCTCCGGGTGCTCCGGCTTTCCTCCACAAATAAACCTGACACGTCCTTACATGACCATGGCTGTTATAACTATAAACTAATAAAACCCCGTATGATGAGACACTTGGTATCAGTGGAACTCTTGTTTCGGGTAAGGTGCTAACTCACTTGCGTATACACAGATATACACATATTTCACAAAACAAACACACACGTAGCACCCCATAAACGGCCGAGTTGGAGTGGTTTCTTATTATAAAATAATTTTCTTAATTTTCATCAGACGCACTATAAATACACTCGGGTGTTTAATATATATCATAGATATAAATAGTATTAGTTCGTTGCGGAAAAAATTTAATATATGGATAAACTGTTTTAAAAATAGTGAAATATGATAAAATATTTTCATAATATAAGCTTTGATCACATTATGGATTAACGACTTGTGAATAAGAAATTGATAATATTTATTTTTACATATCATCAAAAGTGCAATTATAACTTTCTAAGGTAAAGATGAATCATTATTTGCTGCCACCCTTCCTGACATTCTTATGAATCATTTATCATTAATGAGGTAAAAACTATCATACGTTGTTACTACTTTTATAGACTATGATGTGTTTCGTCCAGGGAACAGACCCAAGAGCCTACTATACCTCACAGGGGCCAGCGCGAGTTTCTACTTCTGCTAAATGCTCAGCATTTAGTACAAGACGACTGGTTTGCTCGTTTTTCAGTGCAATGTGACCGGATGTGGTGGGTTCCTTGGGTAAATGCTTCAGTGATATAAAATGTGCAACAGTTCCATACCATAGTCTCCAAAAACACACATCATGCATTTCATACACACAATACATCGCATATATGTGAGGCCGCCCTTACACTACCCTGGCTGTTCATTGAACGTAAATATGACAAACCAAACCAAATCATTATTACTACAGAATATATAATTTCTATTTTTATGTGCTTTTGAGAGTACATGTACTTGCAAATTCCAAATTCTCACATTTACAGATTTCCATACAGCCTGCTATGTATGCGGGGGAAAAATCGAGATAGAACTAAAAATATGGCATTCAATGTAAATATAAGTCAACCATTTATCGATATTTCGCGGATTAAATTTTCGTGATCATAGCAATATCACAAGAAATCGCAAAAATTACCGGCTACATGATGTTTGTTTTAGCTTGTTCCATTTAATATTCTTCATTTTTCAGCTATCATTTCTTTTTTCATATTTCCAATTCTACATTTTTATATTTCCTCTCGGACTAAATAATTATAATGTCGCAAATTATTGAACTTTAAAATAGAAAATTAGATTTATCGGTTTATCGTGGTCGCAATAACCTTAAATGTCATATTAACTATGCTTTGATGAGTAATTGGTCAGTGTATTAAGCCGATTATAGTGTGTGATACTTTTGACACACTTCATTACCTGCATACAAATTACATTCAGAAATAGGTCAAGGATTTCCAATGAGTAAAAATTGTCGCCGTATGATGAATACATACGAATTAGGTACCTTCACTGGATTTTCAGTTTACTTATCACAAAGACTTCCCATTTCGAATAAGTATCTCCCCCTCTTTCAGAATTATGCCCCTTTGTTTCAGGTTGATCGACCGTGAGAAGGGTTGGACGGGGAATAAGGTGCCCGGACTGGAATACAGGCTTAATCATATGAAGGATTAAGTAATAAATATTTTGTTTTATAGAGACATACCCTACGTGAGTACAACGGGTGTTTTTTTTGTATAAGATTTATTTATTTATTTTTTATTTTGCTTTTTCTGTTTCTTTTCTTTTTTTTTTCTTTTTCCTCAGCCAATTAAATGAGTCGGTATATATGGTTATGTTTTGAGATAAGAACATAATTCTAATCGAATCAAAATGCTTGCTATAAAAGCAAAATTTAATAATTGTCTGTACTCCTTTGTAAACCTATGGACACAGTGTAAAATATGCATGTGTAAAATATTCATATTTGGCGTATGAGCATCATACAAAACGTGTAAATAGAACACAAACTTCATACTTTAAATCAATAACCTAATTTAGCGCTAACTTCAATTTGATAATCTATTTTATCACATATCAATGTTATGTTACAATGTGTGATGCAACTTAATTCGCTGAATATTTTCTGTTGGTTTGTATCACACATTTGTGATAAAGATCTTGTATAACCCTACGATCTTGTATCACCCTGCTAGCCGGAACTTCTTCCAACGGGAATTCCCTTTTCACACTAAACACGCATTGTAGGGAAATCCCCTCAGCAGTCGAAGCATATATTTAAGAAAATCAAGACAACAACATCTGTATTTAAAACGCATTATTCAAATACCATGCTAATGTTTTAGTTGACGGTTGCATATGTGTTTTTCTACGTAGCTTAATTAATGGAGAATTTTCCATGAATTCTGCATTTAAATGTAAATATTACGTTCAATCGTCCACAGGTTCGCCGATTGAGTTTAGCCTGCCAATATGATTTAAGAAACAAACTGCAGATTACTCTACACACATGAAACAAATTTAACCAATTTCTTCAAATTGTTGCTATCCATGCATCCAACTGAACACTTAGTCTAGACAAGGAACATTAATCCCGGAAACTAGAACAAAAGTAGGCCTAGCATAAACCGGCCACGATGACGAGGTCATTTAGTGACTTAAACGTTACTGCAAACGTAGTCCTTTTTATATACTTGCACAACTTCCTTCTCATAGCACATATTTTATTTTCAAGAAACACAGTGAAATCCATTATGACACATGATTTTGTCACAGAGACCTCCGTCATTGTGTTTTAATTTTAATGAATAAATCATGACGTGGTTTGACTAGCTATGACGTTGTGACTATGTTGGGAGAATTTATGTCATAAATGGGAAATCTTTAGTTTCAGGAGTTTTAATGTATTCATTTCTTAAATCATAATTTTACCTGCATCACATAAATGAGAAATTGATGTTTAGATACTCAGATTATATTTGCACAATATAGACGAAATGAAATTTCGCGTGATAAGCAAAAAGTAAGAATAATTTAAGTTCTCGGGAAACTTTGTTACGATTACTGACAAGTAAACCTAAAGCAAAGGGGTTATCACTAAAACTTACAAAACTCTAAAAATCGTTAAAACGTCTTTATAATTACGGTACCTGGTATGTGATAAATGCAGAACCACCCATATGTGTTGATCTGACGAGTCGGACGAGTTAGTTGTGCGAAGGAAAATACCACGTAGCACACTCGTGATATTTTCCATCCACGCAACAAACGAGTTAATGGTATTACTTATTGGTCACATGGCCCGTCCAGTCATGTCATACATGTACGACCATGTCATAAATATCTTAAGACACACGAGTAATAACACTATTATGACGTCACATGTAGTTTTGACGTCATAATATGTATAATTGTCTCAGTAGACGATAACGTAACATCCGAGCCGGATTTCTACCTTTTCATATAGAGACGAAATTAAAAGATTTGCTTATATCGCAATGAATTAAAGTTATGTGATAAATATAATCTTACACTCGTAACTATGTGATATAACATTTATCAAACTCGTTAATAATTTGATATGCCACTCGCCTTATCAAATTATTGAACTCGTGTGATAAATTTCATATCACATAGCCACTCATGTACATGTAAAATCCTATATATACATTTACAACGCCAATGTGAGGTAGGTTCTGGGTTACCTCTGGGTTATGTCCCCTTGCCGAGACACAGCAGAGTCTATAAAAGTGGTAGTATCTGCTCCGGTGGCATACTTCATTGATGTAGCACTATAAAAACGGTACCGGATCCACTATATAAGAAGACACAAAACAAATATACCGCAACCGAAATAGGTCAAGTTTGTGATATTTTAGATATAATGGGCAAATCAAAAATGGGAAAATCGGTCTAGAATTATTGCTAACTTTTATGCAAATGTAAAAGATATAAATAGGCTTCTTAAAATATTAATTGACCAATGGCTTATACGATTCCTGTTTTTTGTTCACAGAGCACAGATCATGTATACCTTAAATAGATTGCCACCAACATCTGACATAGAAGTGATTGATTGTCGTCCATTTTTGATTTTTCATCTTCATCGCGTCAATTATAATTTCACGACACAACTATGATCCCAAGGTCACCTTTTACATTCCTCTACCATATGATGATTTGCTTCTTTAGCGGGATCAGAAATTCCATACATGTACTATTATGTATGTTAATAGCTTTAGTTTATGAGGATTATTCATGTTATTTCTTAATCATGTTTGGACAATTAGATTAATTTCTAGCTATTCGAGTCGATTACAATTTCACAACACAAATATGACACAAGGTTATTTTTTACATTCCACATCCATTTGCTGATTTGTTTCTTTAACGTGATAAGAAAATCACAACAATGTGCTATTATTAATGTTAATAGCTTTAGTTTATGATGATTATTATTCAGAAATTGTATGTTATTTCTGAATCATGTTTTGGATAACGATATTAATTCAAGGTAATTCGTTGACATTTACATCACAATATTTTGAAATTCTCATGAAGAAGGAAAAAATCGTATCCTGTGCTGTTGTAATTGTTATTTCTACATTGTTCTCCAAACAGTTTTAAAGTGAATAGTCGGGCAAAGAAAGCCAATCTAAATGCGTTCATTGGCCTTTCAAAAGTCCTTAGATATCAAATGTTAAAACTATGGTCAAGTTCTGTGCACGTTGTCCTGTTTTCAAGGTTGAAATTACGGAAATGTCCCGTGTAAATTTAAAAACATTTACCCATATCTCTGAAAACGAGGCTGCGTGGAAGTGTCAACACGGACGTAGACAGCCGGGAGGACGTTTTAAGATTCCTATAATGTAAATTAATTTCTTCGCATACAGACCGATTTTGATAGGAAATTTTATTTTTCTATTTCATAAGAAATTATACTAGATATATCAACACCAGGAGTGAGACCTATGTGACCAGGTGGGACGCGTTGCTTGGTGTCTCTGTTACATGCCTCAGTGATATAGCACTATAAAAAGGGCAACAGTTCCATTGTACAAGAAGACACAATATGAATATACCGCAGTCTCCCAAAACACGTACAGTTGGTAGTAGACTAAAGGTTACACCCTTGTGCACACGGAGTGAACTACGTTAAGACTACAGGTACACACGGAGTGCACGAGGTTTAGACTACAGGTAGACACGGAGTGCACAAGATTAAGACTTCAGGTAGACACGGAGTGCACAAGATTTAGACTACAGGTAGACACGGAGTGCACTACGTGTGAACACGGTGTCCACTACAGGTGGACATCGTGTCCAGGTACATTGAGACCTAGACAGACAAGGTGATGTGTTACAGTTAGGGATCGGGGAAGAATAAGTTCTTCAATATGAAATAATACATAATTATAATTTCTGTAAACTCTTCAATATTGGAGGAAATAAAGGAAATAATAATAATAACTATATAATACAATATTTTTTTAGTATACATGAATAAAACCTTTTCACTGCAAAAGTAATAAAGATTGATTTATATTCATAAGTATATGTCTATTTAAATTTATATCAGAGGTTTCCATTTCTTATCTTAAATTGTTTATATTACGTTTTCAAAAGTAAATGTTTTATGGGTAAATTGCATTAAATATATATATATATATATCATTTACATAGCAAAAACCAGTCCTAATGTGCTTTTGAGACACTTTTTCTTTTATGATAAGCTATCAGTAATACAATCATATACCGGGTAATGCATAGCTTTTAAACAAAAAGATTTGGTGCCTATCAATCAGTTGCCTAGCGATACCCTTGTAGATCGTCTTTCATTAAAATATATACACTTTTATAATATTTTTCTTGCTATTTTAAGTTCTAAAAGTATTGTACGTAAAAATAGCTTAATTACATATTCTTTATTAAAAACTGAACGTTTTTAAAAGATCATGCAGAATTAAATCCACTTCAAACTATATGACGTCCTCCACTAATTGGTGGCTAGGCTACCTACAAGTACCCAATTCAGCTTGTTTTGATGCTTAATTACCGGTACACACAATAAGTTTATGATCCCAACCCCGCAAGTTATCTTGATCGTATATTGCGTCATGGTCCAATAATTATAACTTGTCAAACATACAGGTAAGCCACAGTATCCAGCTATACAGGTGCCTCAAGGTGACCATCGATAGATGGCCAGAGGGCAGAATCGTTACCTTCTGTGTTTGCACGGCTTTATGAGAATGGGGGCAGTATCTTTATATAATATGTGATTTTAGAATTGTTTCTATGGAAGTTTGTTAAGACAAACAAATATACTTTACCGTTTAAAAAGGAGTGGTTGAGTGTAATAAAGGGTAATTTACTAACGATTTTAACGTCTATGGACGATTTCATTTTTCCAATGCTTTTGCAACCCGCCAGGTTCCATGTAGCAAATAATATACGTATTATACAAACTATTTCGCGCACTTGCCGTTTAGAAAACTATATTCCATACATACATTAGTTAAACATTTTATGAAGAATTTAATTTTGTTTATGTTTATATGTCTTGCTTTTATTAATGCCCATGCAATATATTCTTTTTAATCAAAATATATTTGCCGATCAAAATATATCTTTGGCGACGATTTGCTTATACTAAAAAACTTACTCCACGCAAGGTTCACCACTCTTATGCGTAAGAAAAAGAATTTCATCTTTAAACTACTTATCACTAGCTGAGAAAAATTAGTTTTTACTGGGACCATCCATTGATGAGACAATAACAGTATGGTGGTTTACCGTACGCAGTTAATTTGCTTTATTTTAACATTGATGTCACTATTTTTTTAATTTATCGGGGTATTGCGGATTCTCACAAAAGTTTTCGGAATTTTTTTTTTCATAGGTGGTATGGCAAAAAAAATATTGGCCAATCAGAAAGCCAGATTTGGTAGAAAACAAAGAAATTAATTATAAATCTATAATTAAC
>SAYR01049073.1:3298565-3311228 GCA_004382745.1 Argopecten irradians irradians | reverse complement strand
AACGTCCTTATTTATAAATTAAATTGTATGATAATATATATTGGTACATTTTACTTTATATGTATCTATTCAAATAAACATTACAGTACGAATGATTTCCAGTAATTAACGGCAATTTTTATGTTGCAATAAATATTATGTTTCTGATCGCAATAACTATTTCTATCTGTCAAAGTCCATATAGACTGCAGAATCAATACATATTTTGTCATATTTCTGTGGCACATCATCTAGTCTGTCTGTGGTCTGGATGTAGTGGACATTTTACCTGGACACGATGTCCACCTGTAGTGGACACCGTGTTCACACGTAGTGCACTCCGTGTCTACCTGTAGTCTAAATCTTGTGCACCCCGTGTCTACCTGTAGTCTAAACCTCGTGCACTCCGTGTCTACCTGTAGTCTAAACCTCGTGCACTCCTCCGTGTCCACTCGTAGTTCACACCGTGTGCACAATGTGTAACCTTTAGTCTACTACCAACTGCATCACACCTCATACACGCTACACATCGCATACATGAGAGGCCGTCCTGTTAAAGTGTACACGGAATGGTTTGGCATATATGGCTTGATAAATGCGTTATTGGATAAAATTTAGAATGGAGAAAGTGCGAGCTTCATTGCGGTTACGGTATTGGGGATAATGTGACTATTCTCTAGAACACACCTGAAGCCCCAAGCCATTGACCCCGATTCGGGACCCCTGACCTGTGACGTCACGAGGACAACGGGCCCTACTTTACTCGCATAAGATAGAGTGGCGATTTTCGGTGTCTGCCATCTAATAAAAACTATCTGTTGGTAAATATCGATTTTAAATACACAAATACCAGTGTACATGTCCGATACCTAATTAATATTATCCTCAATCACAGATATGAGTTTAGAATACGCTTGAAAATAGGGATTTATACCATGCATATATTGATGTACCTCTCGTAGATAAATGAACATCTCTGCGCGATTACTGCATAATTATACACAAAAAAAATGTACTTAATAATCCACGTACATTGTAGAAACCACGTATACATCATTATTATACCAAGGATTATACAAAAGCCGTCTCGTGTCGTTGAATGTCTACTTGTCAAACTCGCTTTATAAATTTCTGACTTTTTCATATAACCTAGGCCTGTCAATACAAATTAAGGTATGATTCTAAACAGATTTTTTTGCATCTATGTAAATGCATCTTTTAACTGCGTTATAACTGAAATCGATCCATTTGTTTTTTGACGAAATACATTCAGCTTTCATATAATACAGCACATCCGACGACTTGTTGATATTTTGCTCAAGTTAAATCATTAGTGTCTTTAATTGAAAAATAAATCATGCACGGGTCAGACGAAAACAATGAGACTGAAGATGTCTATTTCTAATCCAAATATCTAGTATCCAAAACAAAATACTTCCGAATTGCCAATGTCGTGCTGCGTAAATCTCTATACCTGTATACTGCAGTAACTAAAACGTGTGGTCAACCGAGACTAATAAGGGGGATTACGTAAGAAAGGTGTTTAGTGACCTGTCACGCGTTGTTGATTAGCTCTCGTCAGGTGTCAAAAGTAAGATCACAGGTAAGTTAGCGATGGATCATCATGGAATTGTTGTATAATGTCATATTTGTAACAGGAGAGGAGAAAATGTAGCGCCAGACCGGGATTCGAACCCGGGACACTCCGAATATACTAGCCGATCGCGAGTGCTCTACCGACTGAGCTACCTAGTCACCGGTGATCGACCCAGTCCAATCCCGCTACATATTTGTTTACACTTATAAATCCTTGGTTTACAGTAAAATATACCGTCTGTACATAAAATGTAACAAGTGTATCAATCACTAGATGAATATATTTCATAAAGACTCATGCATATACATTTGTCTCGTACATATGTTTCTGGTTACATGTATATGTATTTTAATAACAGAAACTACAAAATTATTTATAAATGGCATGTCGAGAAAGAACAATGCAAATATAATGCACAATGTCAGAATTTTGATATTTCTGATAGTTGCAAGATTTCGGATATGCAATTCTTAGTGAATTTTGGTCAATATCGATCATTATTGAATACCAATAATGATAATCTATATGACCAAAAAATGTACCGTTGAAGATTGTTAAAATAACACATGTCGGTATACAGGTACATGTAGCTTTAAAAGGAAGAGAGACTTGTTACAGCTATAGATGAATGATATATCATAAATTCAATTTCTCAAGTGGTATTTATTATGAATGTTCTATTATGTTTATTGCCTTTTTTTTATGGTCTAGCTCTAGGGTTGTTTTTTTTTCTCTAGTATTTTAGCTCCCACATATAAAATGTGTGATTTCCATTTTTTTTATTTTTTTTACTTTTTTTTTTTTCTAATTTTTTTATTATTTTTTTTATTTTTTTTTTTTTTTTTTTTTAACTTTATTTTTTTTATATTTTTTTTTTTTTTTTTTTTTTTTTTTTTTTTTTGTTATATTTTATATATTTGTTTTTTTTTTTTTTTTTTTTTTTTTTTTTTTTTAATATATATATTTTTTGTTTTTTTTTTTTTTGTTTTTTTTTTTTTTTTTTATGTTCATTTTATTAGGTTTATATACTTTTTTTTTTTTTTTTTTTTATTTTTTTTTTTTTTTTTTTTTTTTTTTTTTATTATTTTTTTTTTTTTTTTATTTTTTTTTTATTATTATTTTTTTTTTTTTTTTTTTTTTTTTTTTTTTTTTTTTTTTTTTTTTTTTTTATTATTTTTTTTTTTTTTATTTTTTTTTTTTTTTTTTTTTTTTTTTTTTTTTTCTTTTTTTTTTTTTTTTTTCTTTTTTTTTTTTTTTTTTTTTTTTTTTTTTTTTTTTTTTTTTTTTTTTTTGTTTATTTTTTTTTTTTTTTTTTTTTTTTTTTTTTTATTTTTTTTTTTTTTTTTTTTTTTTTTTTTTATTACCTAACCCCCCCCCCTCCCCAATTTATGTCTATGATATTTACGTGTATTGAACTATGAAATACATTTCACACATTTTCTATTCGTTATGCTGATTCTTGAAATCCATAGCCCTAGTGAATTTTTATTTATACAGAAACATATTCAAATGGATAATCATATGGCCATCATTTTTCGAATTCGTCTGTTTTTAGATCACATAATGAAAATTGAATATTCTCGAGGTCTGTTAATTTAGTAAGCTGTTAAAACAGACATAAAATTTCTAGTTAAAAGTTTGTACACAAGGGCTTATACCAGAAACATATATAACTTATATATGAATCCTCTAATCTACCTATGTATTTAGCCTGATTTCAGTTGCAATATTTCCTATTTTATATATAATTAAAACGTCGTCTTAACTGTATACTGTGTATATATTTGTAAAATTCTCGTAACCCCATTTCAGGAATACATATATGTCCACCTTTGTGCTATAACCCCACTACCAAACACCTCACTGCCGTTGTCCCCGTGACGTCACATCCGGTTATTCCCCAAATCGATTAGCAGTCGATATACAGGTAAAAATCGGGCACTTCAGAGGGCGGTATCTCGGTACTGAAATGACCGATTTTGATGCGGTTTTGAACATTCTTGTCAGGAGATCAAAGATAATAACATATCTAAATATTATTTTCCGTTCCGTGTACACTTTAATAGGACGTTAATTCAATCGGTAACTAAGTTCACATGTACTATATAAAATTATCTTTTTCTTTCATTTTGGTTTCGTTTCAAAGTTTACAAATTTTACAAAAACAAAGAATAATTTCAAAATTTTAATATTCTCATATTAGTCCTTAATGACATCAAGCACCTGTTGGAGGCATGTGGCCAAACGTGTTAGCACATCTTTGTGTTATTTTAGAAATCCGGTGACCGTTTCGGCCGATGGGCCTCTTGGTTTTTTTTATTGTTAATATTTCAGCTTTACATCATTATATTAGCAGTTAATGTGTTGTAATGACGACGATGGCCGTCAGTATAAATACTGTATTGTATGTTAAATGAGACTTCTCTATCAACTGATTGTCGTAAGAATAGATCTTAATGGTTCAGGTTCATTAAACAACCACTCAAGCAATACTTATATATACTCAATCTGAAATCTTAATTAAATCTACCGGTGAGAAACTGACAAAGTATCACTCTTTAACAACCCATATCGATCAAATAAATACTTGAGTCATCTATATAAACATATTCATAAGTATATAGTACACCAAATGGAGGGATAGCTATCAGTTTGGACTTTGGATTATATAGATTAATGACAGGACCCAAGGAGAAACATATTTGTTATATTGTTAAATATTAATTAATTTTTATATTTGGATAAAAGATGCCCCGCCGCCGGACTAATAAATATTTTTCATCAGTTACAAATGTTGCTTACTTTACACCATAACTTACGTTGCATTTGAGCTGCTTCTTATTTTATTTCAAGATAAAATTATTAAAAATAATTAATCGCATCCCTAAATATTTCCGTGACACTATGGAATGAAGTACTGGTTGCGCATGCACAAGAAGCAATATAAATTATCATATATGCATTTGTGTGTTAGTTAGACATATATAAACACGATTATGCATAGGTTAGTTTTCAAATGATGGGTATCGTTTATGCTCTGTTGGCGATGGAGCATCTTTAAATAGCCACCGAGCACTAGATCATGCTATGATATGCGAGTCATATACGCAGATAATGAGATATATAAAATGCGTTATCACTGCAATCTTTATTTCCGCTAGTTAGAAAATGTCGAAAAATTATCATAAAGGGAGATAACTAACTTTTCACGAAATATAATTTCGGCGTTTGTCGACAAAAGTATTATCATATACACGTATTAGTTTAATCGTTCCTCACAGTCACATACAAAGTACGTTTAACAAAGGAGGAAAGATGTAGGAGTTTCGTGTTTTCAATGAGAATCTTCCATTTGATGTGCATTGCCTCAATCACTCTTGGATATACTGTGTGATATTACGTATTCATCGGGTTTTCGTAGGCTTCAGCTTTCAATTTATTTCGGTCGTAGTTAGTTTATTTTATATTATTGGGTGCAGGGCATTTAATCAACCCCATAAAACAATTAAAGTTTATACAAAGAACATTTAACAAAACTCATTTAGACTCTTCTAGTTCGCCATGACCCTAGCTGTTAATTGGACGTTAAAATAATCAAACAAACAAACAAAGTTCTAGTTCGAAGTCCCGAATAGTCAATTTGGACATTTCAGGGATGAATGATTTGATGTTATACAATATTAAATTATTATTTTGCTTGGGACCATAAGTATTTTAACATCTTAGATGTCAATCAGTTTAAATACTTTTATATCTGTTCCTTGAGATAAATAGTTGATCTGTTTACCGTGTCGTTTGCATATTACATTTACTGTGTCCCAGTTGACAGACGTACTTGAAATGTAAATATTAACATTACCTTTACATACAAGAAAATCCCATTACCCGCGACCATCAAATGCTAATATGGTAACAGTTGTTCTAACAGTTCCGGTGAATTGTTTAAATGGTATTGTTTGATAAACATGAACTTTCTACGGAGTTTTCAAACTTAATTCAGATTTTGTATACACCAACAAAAATGCTGTTCGAGTTATAAAACAATACTAGTTCAATAAAGAATATATTCTTCGAAATATTTGGTTCACACAATATCCAAATACTGATTTAAATTTATTTTTGTCTGCTCTCTGTCATATTTAACAACAAGAAGCCCAAGAGCCTTAACGGTCATTTGGTAACCTTGGAAATAGTCGAATAGGAAATGAATTAGATAGGTTGTTGTAGTTTCCATCATGGATTGAAACAATAATGTAAATACTATTATAACTGTATTGACATTTTACTAGTGTTTTCTCTCTCATTTATGATTATAAATGAAAATGTTTGCGGCTGGCTAAAAACTCCTCGTAAATACATCATCGTATAACGCGGAATCATTAAAATCTCACGAAATTTATCAAAATCCTGGTTTTGCGCGTCAAAACCTGTCGTGTAAATGACAATTTCAAATGCATATACAAATATATAATTAACGAATATAGACTGCCGCGAAAAAATTCCAAAGAGTAAACCGCGAAACCTAATGGTATGCCTACGCAGCGCAGAAATTATAACAATGCATACATGTAGTATGATTGAGATTCGAATTTTACAAGGCAGCAAGGGCGCACGTTCAAATAACAGCTAAATTGGTACAAACCTTATCCCGGTAAGTTTTAGAAAAATGCGCCCATCATACCTTATAGGTTCCAGGAAATTCAATGTAACATCATCATCATCATCATCATCATCATCATCAGTGACCTACATATGAATATGTATTAGATATATTAATATTTCACATTTTGTAACTACAGTGTACACCTGTATACTGACACATAGAATTTAAATACAAATATTATGCATACGAAACTACATGTATGACAAGCTTACTAGATTGATTGTAGTAAAATATACAGTACGATGCGGGCATCAAACAAAGCGCTGACAGAATCACTGACAAACATTAATTGGCACGTGAAGGCTTCGTTAAATGTCAATTTCCATACTTTAACTGTCAGCATTTTCCTCGATGATTTACGCCTCCAACTTTTTTAAACATATTAACATATACAAACTGTACAATGGTCACCGATAGTCGACATACACCATCATGTAATTCATTTTTATTAAGATTTATTTCCGCTTCCGTTTGGGATAGAAAAAAATGAATATAATTTCAACTGCTGTAAACCGTCTTCATTTCGCATGCTATTTACTTTTGCGTATTTTACGGCTAGTTACAGAAGGATTCGCGAAAATAGATCGCCGCAAAAAAATCAACTACAAGCACAATATAGCGTTTAACGTGTAAAACCCGAAATTAAATCATTACGAAAATTACTTGATTCACAGTATATCTTAATGCTTCTTTTACAATTGATCTGAAACATAATTTATGTACACAGAAACCTGTGTTTTCCACCAAATATCACAGAAGATAAAATAGAAGATATTTGTTTTGTATTTTGTAATGAATATATATTTTTATTTCCTTGGCCAGCAGTTATATAAAGGTATGTCAGATATAACAACATAGGATAAAAAATTATTTTATATTCAATGTTTCTTACTGCCAACCAACATATTTTCGCGGCAAGTTAATTTCGCGTTCTCATGCACAATGACATTAACACGTAAAACAATAAACAATGTACTGTACATATAGTTGAATTTAGTTCAGACGATTTATTTTCGCGAATTAAATCCGATTCAGTTTCACGATTAGCACGTAAAACAATGTACATTTTACTGGTACATGTAGTTTAATTTAGTTCAGACGATTTATTTTCGCGAATTAAATGCGCTCACGAAAAATACTACTCATGAAGCAATGATGATTACATGGATTATCATTTGTACGGCTAAGATTATTTAATGGCACCACCAAATCCATATAGAATGATGTGTGGATAGTTAGAGTTATGTTGAGGTTAAGTTCTCAGAATAAAATATATACATTGTATCCTTATTATCACTCTGTTACATAGACCATCTCAATCGAGGCCACTTCCTTATAACCGCCATACTCTGTGTACTGCATTGCGGTATCTGTTTATATACCTGAAAGGTCATTTCGTCACAAAATTCATAAAAATTTTGTATGAAATTTAAAGGACGAAATCACTGAAGGCATGGCTTAAATGTAAAGTGTTCATCTCTTCTATTGAACCCCACTAAACGTTATTTAAGGAATGTTCAATCAAGCATCCAACAGTCAAACTGTAAGTGTAAATATTAACGTAAAATAAACATCCTGTTAATCCTTACATGAACACGTGATATCATAGCCCAAATACGTCATACATAATAGCTAATAAATAGTCTATAATATCAATTAGACTATCAATTTTTATATGACTTTAAGTTTACTACGAACAGTACTTTTAATGATGTTTTATTCATGATAATAACAAGCCAATCCACAATACAGTTCTATAATAGAAGGGCACAGTTTAATAATAAATATAATGAACATGTAAACCGGAAACAGCAACTCCAAACAGGGTTATACTGTATATACCATACTAATATGTAAATACACAATAGTAGCTGTTCGGATAAATATATATGAAATCTTAATTATATAAATATGTACTTTGCTAAGCGCTGACTTACAAATCTATCATAACTACTCAAGTTTTAACCAACTTTTTGATATGAATTTATTTTTCTACGTTCGGCATGTTTAACCTTGTTTATTTACGATAACAGGAAGAAAATCTACGTTACTGTTCTGCAACAATCTGATTAAAATACAGATCCTTATTATCACTACGTTTGATAAGAGGATCTGACAATATCCCATTTGGGGTCACATCAAGATGAACTTTGGAAATGGCCAATCAAATATGCACTGCCAGAATCTTGACTGGGAACGAAAAATTTTGAAAAAGCTGTTCGAAATATTTTCGTGTACGTAGTCATCTCTCCCGAAGAGCACAACAAAGCTTAAAGTATATGTATATTTGGACGAAATGGCTTTATTAATTGACGTAAGAATGTGTAGAAAATGTATGTGACCTGAAGTACACGTGGTAGAAAGGTCAACCGAACATGACTCTTTATTGGATGTTCTCAGATCCTCTATTTAACAGAGTGGTTATAAGGATCTGTATTTTAATCAGAATGTGTTCTGCAATAAAAGGTAAAAATTATGATTAAACATATATTGATAAGGAATACTTAAACCGGAACCAACAACTCCAAATATGGTTATACTATACGCTATTCTAACATGGAAATACACAACAGTATCTGTACGGATACATAATACTTTAAATCTTAATCATATAAATATGTACTAGGCCCAACTCTAACTCACAAACCTATCATAACTACTTAAGATTAAACAAACGAAATATAATCTGCTCATATTTTCTCGCGTGAAGTTGAAATCCACTTCTGCCATTACACCAGTGTGGTCTAGACTCTTTTGAGTATACCCGCAATTAGCTTCCAATTTCAAGAGGGTATATACACGTACTGTTTGTGCTGGGTATATACCATCTTGTGGTATACCTACAGAGGACCAGGAGTGTGTTGGTGTCACATATTGTTATACCGTGGGATTCCGAACCCAACCAGGCAGTGGTTGATTCCCAAATACAAAACTAGCGGTTCCAAAACAGTCGGAGAAACCGGGCGTACCCGGAGTGGGTTTTTATCTCAAATGTAACATCGTGGGTTCTCGAGCTCCGTACTAGTCTACGAGAGGATGGGCCTGTAAGTATTATTTTAATGTAGTATTATGTGTGTGGGTTTTTTTAACCTATACATGTGCATGGTAGTATACATCTAGTATATTGAAAAAAATGCTTTGTATTTCATACAAAACAAATTACTTTAAAATTACAATAAATGGTAGTATATATTGATACTATATTTCATATAAAACAAAGAAATTAAATTAGTTATTAAGCTTTCAATAATTGGTCAAATATTACATTTACTAGACTCTATTCCAACGCGCCGAGGTCAAGGTTATGTACGTGACTTAATAGTAATATCGGTCTCCTTTGAAAACTATAATTACATATTTATTATTTTAATATTTCAAACCGTCTTATCAACGGCTATAGCATAGCCCTTGGTATTTCGGTAAAAAATAAGCATTTGAATTCAAGTGAAATAATGTTTTCTTTTCTGTGTTCAGAACAATGATATAGAAGTTCTTTTTTGAAGGATTGATCTTTAACTTTTCTGGTCCCTGTAATATAATATGACTGTACATCATGAACGTTTGAATCTATCTTAAGTGAGATTTTATTCTAAATTATGTATTAACTTGATTGAGATATTCAATTTGACGTTGTCAAAATAAATAAAGATCAATTAAAATGGATTTTTTTCTAGAGCAAAATTTTTCATAAATTTCTCCGCCCCTGTAACATAATATGACTATATATCAAATATGTATTTATTCAATACTTTACGATTTCCTCTATTACGTACCTTTATTATGTATATATTTCAGTAATCACATTCGGTCTGTTGATTGACTACAATGGTATACCTACATACTTTTAATCGTATTAGATTTTAAACAATTTTAACAATAACTGGTACTACCGCGTTAAGAGTTCTCAGTGATATTTAAAAGTGAACCGAACGTTCTATTTAAAACCCTTCTTATAGTATATGTATGAATGTTTGTATAGTATACATGTGTGTAAGACCTTCACATAACAACAACCTTTAAAGAATACTACAAACTCGGATTCAATTTCTGTATAGTATTTAAACCTATGTTGTATGCTACCAACAAAGACTGTCTTATATTCCTGTGTGTCACTATAAACGGCTCTATGGGATATTACAAATCATTTTTCAGTGGACCTTTACAATCAAAAAACCAAACATACATTTACCTTGTCATAATGTTTTTCAACTAATCATGATAAATATATATAATGCCATTGTCTTTGTCTTCATGAGATTTCTTCGGAAATTTCGTATCTTAAGAAATTTCTTCCACGTTTCGCAGTTTGAAAAGATTGCTAGTATTGTTAAGAACATAATAACCGTATAGCCGATTATGTCTGTGCGGAAAATATTTTTGCGATTTCGCGAGACATTTCTTTTGTCGCAAAGATATAGAAAACTGATGAATTTTATATAAATAATTCTAGCCAAATCGCGAAATTTTAAAAGCGCTAAAATTTAATTTTCAAGTTGGCGAAAATATACGATATAGTTTGTGAAATTATTTGTTCAACATACCAATTCTCTACAAAGTCATCATGTCCTTATATCAACAAATCAATAGCCTTTGGCTGTATATTTCAGTAAGATAACACTATAAAAAGGACAATTTTTTTCATGAATACTTCGTATGATTATAACTGAAATGTTTATATTATTATGATGTAGAGAGTCTTGAAGCCAAGGCAATAAAATTGTACTTATGACCAATAATCTTAAAATGCATTTTCTTTGTATCTATTGTTAAAACATTCCCCTGACATACGATTAGTTAAGAAGAATTATAAGTTACACGTGCACCTGTGATGACGATCGGCCGCCTTGCCTTTTGGAAAGAAAAATGGTTTAATATATCAGAAAAATGTAAACAATTATTTAAAGATGCTACATCGCCGACAGAGCATAAATGATACTCATCATTTTAACAGTGAATGGTGTTTAATCGTGTATATATATGTCTAAATAACATATGGTACATGCACAATCAGTACTTTATTCCATATAGAACATAGTACCACGGATTTTTTTCGGTATCCATTTAATTATTTTTAATATTTTTGTCTTAAAGTAAAATTAAGAGCTCAAACTTTTCAATGATAGTAATGGTATAAAATAAGTATTTTTGTAACTAAAGAAAAATACTGAATCGTCTTATACTGTTTTTGATAAAGAAAAAATACCATTTGTCAGCGATGGAGCATCTTTAATTTTACTCTGAAATCGTAAAATTGCCTCGAATTGGTGAACGATACAAAGTCGCCTGAAAAATAAGTTAATTTATAGTCTTGTGTTTTTACTGTCATTTTTTATAGCTCGAAAAGAATAACTATGTCATATTTCCTTAATAGATCCATGTGATGACCTCAACCAAATGCTATAATCGTAAATCATATGATATTAGATTATTTTATTTAAGGGCTGTGATATGACGACCTAAGATTAAAGATACCTATCACGCTATACTGGGCGTTAATATAGATCAAGGTCAAGAAAGCTAGCCTATCAAATCAATCTTTTTTTCCTCTCCCATTCATCATTTTCTCACAAACCTAACATAACCACAGTTTAAGCTGTAAGTATGATTTGGTTATAATGACACGTTTATATCATTCTTATAGAAAACGAATACATAAAAGGAATAAGCATAACGTTAACAGCCGAACATTATCTTTTCATATGTCCTTTATTTAATGAACAAAGATCATCACTCAGAACCAAAATACATAATTATAATATTCCCCACTCGCATTTTAACACAAAAACATAACTGCATAGCTGTGACAATTGTGATGAAGAAAAAAATACATATTTATTGCAATGCATATCAGAATATATATCTGAAACTAATAGATTTATTTAGATTTTTCTACTATGATATGTTGGGGAGATACACTAATAATAATATTCATTCATAAAAATAAATCAGATAATATACTTGGCCGAAAAATGAATAATATGATAAACCTGTCAAAAAAAAGATATACTTGACCCAAAAATAAATTAATAATATACATGGCTGAAATATGAATAAAACAATATACATAGTGGAAAAATAAAATAATGTAGATGGACGAAGAATAAATAAAATATACATTGCCTAAAACAAAATAAAATATACATGACCGAAAAATATTGGAAGTAGTCTAAGGTCAAAATGAACTAAACTAAAAAATAGAAATGGGCCAGGATAAAATTTACAATCCATTGATACGTTTATTCCTTATTTAAAACATGCTTATTAAACGTTAACGTTATTTTCATTTCATTTCAACAAATTTATTTGCAAATAATATGCAAATGGATTTGGCAACAGGCAAAGCCTATATCAGCCATCTCCAAACAAATCCGGTATAGTACAATTATCAACAAAATATTATAAACATTTACATTACATTATAATT
>SAYR01049073.1:3182354-3298540 GCA_004382745.1 Argopecten irradians irradians | reverse complement strand
TTTTCCTCTCCCATTCATCATTTTCTCACAAACCTAACATAACCACAGTTTAAGCTGTAAGTATGATTTGGTTATAATGACACGTTTATATCATTCTTATAGAAAACGAATACATAAAATGAATAAGCATAACGTTAACAGCCGAACATTATCTTTTCACATGTCCTTTATTTAATGAACAAAGATCATCACTCAGAACCAAAATACATAATTCTAATATTCCCCACTCGCATTTTAACACAAAAACTGAACTGCATGGCTGTGACAATTGTGATGAAGAAAAAAATACATATTTATTGCAATGCATATCAGAATATATATCTGAAACTAAAAGATTTATTTAGATTTTTCTACTATGATAGGTTGGGGAGATACACTAATAATAATATTCAATTATAATGTAATGTTAAATGTTATAATATTTTGTTGATAATTGTACTATACCGGATTTGTTTGGAGATGGCTGATATAGGCTTTGCCTGTTGCCAAATCCATTTGCATATTATTTGCAATAAAATTTGTTGAAATGAAATGAAATAACGTTAACGTTTAATAAGCATGTTTTAAATAAGGAATAAACGTATCAATGGATTGTAAATTTTATCCTGGCCCATTTCTATTTTTTAGTTTAGTTCATTTTGACCTTAGACTACTTCCAATATTTTTCGGCCATGTATATTTTATTTTAGGCCATGTATATTTTATTTATTTTTCGTCCATCTACATTATTTTAATTTTCCACTATGTATATTGTTTTATTTATATTTCAGCCATGTATATAATTAATATTTTTTTGGGGGTCAAGTATATCATTTTTTTGCCAGGTATATCATATTATTCATTTTTCGGCCAAGTATATTATCTGATTTATTTTTTGCCCATGTATATTATTTATTTTTGGCCAAGTATACTATTTTATGCATTTTGGCCATGTTTAATATTTGATCTATGTTTCGGCCATTGTATAATTATATTTTTTTCTTTACTTTTAAAAAAAAAAATTATTTTTCGTGGTTTATAAAAAGCAATGAAATCAAGACAAACGATGAATTCAACAACTAATTATTGGTTTTGCTTTGGATTAACTTCCTATTAACAACTCGGATCATTTAAGGGCGGCCTCCCCTGTGCTTGACCTGTTTTGCGTGCGTAAATCTATCAATATTTTGGGAGGCTGCAGTATATTCTTGTTGTGTCTCCTTGTCATTATGCAACTCTGCCCTTACCAATAGCTCAAAACAGTGAGAGTAAGTACATTCGAATAATTAATGTAACGCAGAATCGCGTTGCCCTATGCTGGGGTATAAAGTATAGCAGTACTAATCGTTACTTTATCAGTCATATTTTACTCCTATACATAATATAACCACAACTTAAACTGTAAGTGCGACATCTGGATACTAGTAATGTCAAGCCCAATCTTTTTATAGAACATGAATCAAAGGTACTTTGCATGTTAAATCACCATTGTTCTCAGAGTAAAAACCGGTGTAGAGTTTTTTTAGTCCCCGCCTCTCTTTTTCACGTCGTGTGAACGTGCATAATACTCAAGTTGTTGTGTGATGCATTATGCATCTATCATTACTTGTTTGTTTTATTAATTAGTTCTATTTACAGTCAATGTATTGTGAATGACGTGTGTGGTGCGTGTTTTGGGAGATTGTGGTATATCTATGATGTGTCTTGTATAGTGGAACACTTGCCCTTTGCATAGTGCTATATCACTGAAGACACATCACAAACCCTCCCTTCAGTCACATTATACCTACAACGGGCGAACCAGTCGTCCCACTGCCTTATGCTGAGCGCCAAGCAGGAGCGCAAACTACCTCTTTTATAGACTTTGATGTGTCTCGGCCAGGCGATAGAACCCAGAGCCTACCTCACATGTGCGAGCGCTCCGCAAAAAAGCAAAAATGAGGCGGTGTCAGAAAGGCGTTAAAAAGAAGAAAGGCTAAATGCGAAATTTGGTAGCCGAGATAGAATGTTGGTCTTAGCCGTCCGCCGTGCGTAAACTTTTCATTCAAACGACTTCTTCTCAATAATCGAAAGGCCCAGTACACTGATATTTGACCTGTAGCATGCTGGGATAATGGGCTACCAAGTTTGTTAAAATGAATGACCTTGACTTTCATTCAAGGTCACGGAAGTCAAAAAGGCTAAAATCTTTAAACAAATTCTTCTCAAGAACCAGAAGGCCCAGGGTACTGATATTGGGCCTGTAGCATGCGGGGATGAAGGGCTACCAAATTTGCTCAAATGAATGACCTTGACCTTCATTTCAGGTCATAGGAGTCAAATAGGCTAAAATCCTCTAAACATCTTCTTGTTAATTAGTAAGAGGCCTAGACACCTGCTATTGGGCCCATGGCATGCGGGGATAAGGGGCTACCAAGTTTGTTCAAATGAATGACCTTGATCTTCATTCAAGGTCACAGGGGTCAATTAGGCTAAAATTTTAAATGACTTCTTTTGAATAACTAAGAGGCCTAGAGACCTGATATTGGGCATGTGGCGTGCTGGGATGAAGGACTACCAAGTTTGTACAAATGAATGATCTTTACCTTCATTCAAGGTCACAGGGGTCAAATATGCTTAAATCTTTAAACGACTTCTCTAGAACCGAAATGTCCAGGATACTCATAGCGGGCCTGTAGCATCCTGGGATGAAAGGCTACCAAGTGTGTTCAAATGAATAACCTTACTTTATTCAAGGTCAAAGAGGTCAAATAGGCTAAACTCTTTAAACGACTATGTTGTATTGTGCTAACAGTCAAATGACCGTTAAGGCCCATGGGCCTCTTGTCATTATATGCACATATGGGGCGTTATCTCTGTTCTCCTGGCAGCTCAGGTACACCTTCACCTACACGGCTATATTTATGTCAAAATATGAATGCTAATTGATTAACAAATCCTGTTAGAATGTTTTCGCAATGACACAAGACCCTCGGGTAGAATATCCCTATCCCCATATCCTATATCCACATATGAAAGAATAGTTATCTCTCATACGTCGACGTTCATAGCAATTTTACAACTATAATATTTCACCATTTTGAGATAAATTTGAAAAATAAAACCGAAACCGCGGCTGCAAGTCAATTTTCCATACATGGAAATTGCGTGATATTTCCTACGCAAATCCCGTTGTCTGTAACTTTTTAAGTAAAAACAGCATATATAGTTTCTGAAATGCGTGTATTACCCAAGACCAGCCAGTATCATATCACTGTGTATGAGAGAAATGATGATATAGCACAGAGAATCAGTCTTGATTTATCGACCTTAGCACTAAAGTTATTAATCTTGAACTATATTTTAGATTAACATATTTTTCTTTTGCCGATAATTCAGAGTATTGACGAAAGCCAGATGCTATATTATGCATGTACTTTATCATTGGAACGACATCTTGATTTAGAGTCCCGATATTACAATGGATGATAATTGTCGTGTTGTTATAGTGATTACAGATTTACGACCGTAATGACATTCATATCAAGTTGTTTTTCAAATCCAATTCATCAAATTTCCTCGTATTAAATCTTTCCTATAAAGAATGAGTATGATAAGTCATTTGTATCATTCGGCATCGTTTTAATAAAGTTCAAATAGATTCAATGTATCTATGCTGAGCGTTCGCACCTCTGGGGAAGATCATGCTGTCACTTAGGCCCACTATAATTCAGAATCAAATATTGACATTTTCGTTGCATTGTCACTATGTGAGCCTGTCAAGTTCTGTTTCGGTTATTAGGAATATGACCGCTAGCGTGGTTCAGGTTATTTTTATATAATGCAGTGGTCGGTCATATGCCTATTATCCGAAACAATAAGCAGTTTAATGCTTAAAACATAAACGTTTCTCAAAAAAAGCATTAATAACATCAAAAGTGTTTTATTGATAGCCTGAGATGAGGTTACAACACAAAACTTTGCTAGTGTCCTAGTCTGATATATGTTCATAGTGAAAATTCATCTACTGGCACAACATGAGCATAACGGTCTCCCAAAACATGAACACATTTTGTACACAGACAACGCACTTAAATCACTTAAATCCCCCTGACTGTTAATAGAACAATAAGTCTAATCAACCAATCAACAGGGCACAATTTACACGATGTGACGATATTTAGTGTTCTACATGGTCATATTGATATTTTGCATCAATAATTAGTTCCACTATTACATTGAGACAAAAACATACCTACCAAACCTTTCCAAAGTGAAACCCTAGAAAACAATTCTGTCCTCGGACTATATTAAACGTCAAATTTATTCTTTTGCATTTTATTCAATGTTTGATGTTATGAATGAACCGGGTGATTTCAGCTTTAATATGACAACCTATTATTAACAAACATCACGTATTACATAGCAAAGCCGTACTACAATTCCGATCTAATTAGTTTTTTGTTCGTCACCAATTCATCAAATTCCGCTCGTATACATACCGTAGCTCAACCTGTGAGTGCAACCATTGGATTATAGCTTATTCAAATCGCTCTAGTATGGAGTTAAGAAACATCATTTCCACTCAGCACCGGTCTAAAAGTAGAACAGCGTTTCAATAATTTTCTTTTCAATCCCGGTCCTTTAAAGGGGAAGTGCTTGACTCCGGGCAGAGACACTTCAAATTCTGTAAAAACAAATGAATTATAGTTCCCATTTAAAATATATGTCTGTTAAGAGTTACACTGGCAAAAAAATAGGGTCGGTAGGTCAGCATTTTTTTTTTGTATTTTAATTTTTGTTTTTAGTGTCTTTCACTCTAAAATAATGGCCTGAACCGGAGTCTAAGATCGAAATTCCGACGTTTACATTTTTTTCGTAGAAAAGTGGAAAAACAATAAAAGAAATATTATTTATTTTATATCGATTACGGAACAAGTTATACAACTTATGCAAATCATTCTCGATGGCCCGGATGTAAGCGCGAGAGGGATCTTAGTGTGGGAGGAAACCAGAGTGCCCGGAGAAAACCCACGTGATCGGGCAGGTGACCCCTTACCTTTTCACGTCCGTGCCGGGGATTAAACCTCGGCCGGCAAGGTGAAAGGCGAGTGGCTTAACCACTACACCACCCGATCACCTTGAAAAACAATAAGGGGCGGGGCTAAAAAATTAGGGTCGGTGGGGTAGCCCTAAACAGACATATATTTTTTGGCCTGAGTTCCACTATCAGAACGAGACATAACAATAACATGCCGCAGTCTCCCTAAAGACACGAGCATTCTCGACAACATACTGCTATTTAGTACCCTCGAACTAGATCTTAGTTCATATCTTTTGCTATGAAAGATGTATTAAGGTACGTGTATTAATATTATAATTGAGTACTATAACTTAACTATCACGTTCTGGGCAATGATACAGCGTAAGGCTGTACTAAAACCCCGACCTAATCAGTCTTTTTTTACCTCCAATTCATCAAATTCCGCTCGTATACATAACATTTCTTTAGATTAAATGGTAATGGCAACATCTGGATAACTAAACCTCAAATTCGTTATGATAAAGAATGAGTATTAAAAGTAATTTGCAATAATATAAACTCAGCATCGTTTGTAACATTCAAAGTGTGTTTCAATATTTTGCTCGTGATTTTTATTTGAGATGAGCTTTCACCACTGTGAAAGGAAGGTTCTTGGTCCTGTCACATGGCCGAACCAAACCATAGTCTATAATATGAAGAGAGTGGGACGACTGGTTTGGCCGTTGTCAGTATAATGTGACCGGGCGGGGTGTGTTGTTTGATGTCTTCGGTGGCATGCTTCAGCGCGATCAATCAGGAAGGCTCTGTGGTATGTGTTCCAGCCATAGTTGGCCATAATTTTACTGCTGGTTCTTAGACTTTTAAAATTAGTTTCTTTGCCAATATGCTCCTATGACGTAGCCATTCAATGCTACGCAAAAGATCCGTTATAACAACACAATACAAACATAACGCAGTCTCTAAAACGCCCGAAACTAAAACAAACATCGACATTGCATGCATTGGAGACCACAATTGACTGACGGAAGAACAGTTAAACTACTCTCATATTTATCGAAATATATTATTTTCAGTAAAAGCGCCTGAAAATTAATTATCGTGTGTAATAGCGATTCCCTCTACACTGTATGCCAGGTGAGGAGTGGATGGTTTTTGTTTAACACCTGCATTTGTTCATGTATGTTTAAACTGATCAGCAAAATGGCTTAAAGTACTAAGTAACGTGCACTTGAGAAAATGAACTTTTTTTAATTGTGTCGCTTTTCATTAACTTCAGAGCAGCAATACTTACCATATCGCCCAGAGTAAGACAGGATAGATCAAGGTCAGAATGACATCATGATAATCAGTCTTCATCCATTTCTCATTCATATCATTTATCAATTTATCAATCTAAAAGGAACTATCAATATCTTAACCTCTCTCTCTCTCTCTCTCTATTTTCATGACGTCAATCTAGCTCTTTGGTCCCTAGCCCCGCGTTTAATTCTATGCTAGGTAATGTATATGGACGCCTGTCCTTTTGTCGAGAAATTGTCTATTTAAGAAGTATTTTAAGCTTTCTGTATTCCTTTCTGACGGGAACCAGCTGTAGTTAAGACTGCTGATTCGACTGACTTTCCGTTGAGGCAAAACATTAATTAATCATTGTGAACATATTTGTAACATTGCTGACGTGTTCTTTTCTAACCTTGATGACTTTTGCATATACCGCATGCATTTGTGTATTTTTACAAAAGTATTGCAATCTTGCTAGAACATATATTTATTGATATTTGTTTCACAAACCCAAACAACAACAGGAATAAAAATTTTGTAGATTAAAATGTTATTAATAACATTTACAGTACACATAGCTGTAGATGGTTGGCTTACTGACTAGTTGATGAGAATTAATTTCCATTTAACAGTCGGGGCCACTGGAGGAAGATATACTTTGTATGCAATATCTGGCGAATGTAAATGTCTGTATGTTTTGGGAGGATGTGGTATATTTGTTTTGTTATTTATTAATTTATTAATTTTTAATAATGGAAGTCATGAAAATTGATCTGCGATTGTTGTGTCACAAATGTTTTGGCATTCTTCAACCGAGTTTCAATCCTGTCAAGCATCTTTCCACATCGCGTGGGGAATTGTTAGATACAGCCCATATGTCAATGATATTTGTTAAGAAATGTCCATGATATCCTTACAAGAAAAGTAACTAAATTATTAAAGTGAGAGACATAAAATGTTCGTACGAACATTTGCTAATGTAACTTTATTCTTTAACAATAGCAGATATCCTTTATGACCTGTTTTGGGCGCGTGTATTAATTGGATACATGAATAAGCTGATTTAATTGGCTTCAATGAGGTTAACATTATAATGAATAGCATAACAAGTTATTATTTATAAGAAGACGATTAATCTTAACATGTTTTTGTAAAGTAAATTATCTTATCATGTCTTTTTTTTGTAGCTTCGCCGATCTTACCGAAAATGCAATCTCAATTGTGACCTTTGACATCAGTGATGACACCTACATCCAACAGGCAAACCGGAAGTTGTGTGTTGCGTTCTTGATTTCACTGTCGGTGCTTGTGAGTGCCAGGCAGTATGTTGGCGATCCAATCACGTGCTTCTGTCCGGCACAGTTCGAGAAATTTCACGTGGCTTACACGAACAGTTACTGTTGGATAAAAAACAATTATGCTGTTCCTTTTGACGAAATACTTCCGGTCTCGGACACCTCTCGAGAAGAACGCGAGATTTCTTACTACCAGTGGGTTCCGCTCATTCTTGTCTTTTTAGCAGCCATGTTCTATTTTCCAAGATTATTCTGGAAAGGAACATCTGGATATTCGGGTATAAATACAAAGAAGATTCTTCGCATGTCCAATGAAGCAACTTATATGTCTCCGAAAAAACGGGCTGAACATCTAAGTATCATAGTATCGTACATTGACAAATGGATAGATATCCGAGATGGCAAATCGTCGATACATCATCGAGTTCGAAGGATGAAGGAGCAACTACACATCGGTTGCATCAACTCTGGAAATTATATGTCTTTTATTTACATAATAACAATATTATTATACTTTTTGAATACTATTGCACAGATATTTCTTGTCGACGCCTTTTTAGGCAACGACTTCATGAACCTTGGGACAGATTACGTTCGTGGCTTAACCATCAATAAAAATTGGGAAGATTTAAAAAGATTCCCCAGAGTTGCATTCTGCGACATGGATATTCGACAGCTCCAAAATGTACAAAGGTGGACGATCCAGTGTTCCTTGCCTATAAACCTCTTTAACGAGAAAGTATTCATTATAGTTTGGTTTTTACTCATAGGAATGTCCGCTGTAAATGGACTGTATCTGCTGTTCAGTGTAATTATGGTTTTCACACCGAGGAGAAAAAACATGTACATTCGGAAGTTTCTGGATTGTACCCAGTTTCCCGAGGAAATCCGAAATAGTTCAAAACTACTGGACGTTGAGAAGAAATTTGTGGACATATATCTGAAACAAGATGGCGTGTTGCTTCTGTGGTTGGTTAGCCATAACACTAGCCAAGTCGTGGGAGCCGAACTCGTCGAGACACTTTGGATAAATTATTGTAAAAAACCTTATGTTCAAACATTCATGACGATCACGGAAATAGAACCCTAACTTTACAGGATCTCAATGTCTACATTTGCCAAATTACTCTTTCGATCGACTGCATATATAAAGTTTTTAATTTGATTTTCATTTTATTATTGAATGATTTCGTTGATGTAATCTGGTTCGCTGAATTTCGTTTATGATTTATTCTTTTCGGAAAGTGTGAATGTTATCAATGACATTTATGTTTCTCCAGTAGACATACAAAAGTTGTTTCCCTTGAACCATAGTATAAAATGACTATTTCTTTTTGAAACTGAAGAAACATTTTTTCCGTTGATTTATTTCGTTCAACTTGGTGATATTGTTTGAAAAAAGTGTGAAATGGGAAATTGATTTCACGACAACTTGTATTTGAACTCGTATATGAAGCTTCACTAGTAGTACAGTCCTTTTGTAATATTTTGTTTTTATGTCCTTGTTTAGTCAGACAAAGGGAGGTTACTCTGATAGTTCACGTGAATGGATGATTACAAAGTTATTTCCCCTTGTCCAATATCTGTACTTCGAATGTATACTGAAGTAAAAAGTGTATCTAACATCCGGATCCACTTTGTTTACCTCACCACCAATGCAATATTTCTATCCGAAACTTGACCGTCAAGATATGATGAAAGTATTTGTTATTAAATGTTTTGTTTTTTTCTTCTTTTTATATTATTATCATTATTATTTATTGAATTAGGAATTTTGAATGAGGTGTGTATTGGTATAAACGTTGTGATATTTTCCATACTCAATCAAATACTAGACCTATCTCAACAAAATGAAAATAAGAGGTAAGTTCATTTTCACCGTGTGATTAAATAATTTGTTAATTGCTCTTTTAAACATATTTCATGTGAATTATTAATTGGTTTACTTGTTATGATATATCTTATTTATGTATCAACCTGAACATGTATTTATTTATTTTAGAATCCATCACTGTGATAAAGATAATGTCGAGTTGTAATGTTTTCCTTGCGTTGTTAAAATTCTTTGTTATGCACATGTGTTCTGAATTAACTTACAAGAACGCAGTGCGACTTGTGTTTTTAAAGCCCTTGAAATTATGTTGCCATTTTCATACATTGAAGTACAAATACATTACGTGTGGCTTGAATGTGGTCATCCCACGATTGCCAGTGAAACATAACTATGTACGAAAATTACAGCGCACACGTGCTGCGATTCCCGTTGTGGAAATTCTAAAGAATGCTGACTTTCTTTTTTAATGCACAGACATCCTCGATACTCCAGGAGTTACCATCACTGTCATTATATCCACCCCTGCATTATCTCACAGTAAAATTGAAGGTGAGTTCAGGAGGGAAAACTGACCAATCACAGACCTGCACTTATTTCCTCTAGAGATGACAGTGAGAGCTCCGCCAAACTTCAATGCAACACAGTCAGCTACCTTAATGTATAGCGTTGAGCTATTCGATTGTTTTGATGTACATTATTGGACCAAACTACCGGTTCATTTTTTTTTTGTCAAAATGAGCCTTCAGTTTTGCTATGACATTGTCCAGGGGTGGATATACGTGTAACGACAGTGGTAGTAACCACTGGAGTACCAAGGACAAATAGAGATGTGGTTGAGCAGATATGTTTCAAGTCCTTCCACCAAATTCAGACATTCTGACTAATATACAGCAACTTGTGTTTCCTTTGGTCTTGACACCAGACATTGATATCATGGCTGTTAGACATCTAGTTTAGTTTGATCTTCCTCTAGTCTTGGTACAAGACGAAAACATCATGTTTAGTCCGAGTTTCCTCTAATTTTGCCACCAGACATTAAGTCCGTCCTAGTCATGGTACCAAAATTCGATATTCTAACAATGCAAATGTCTGGGTAGCCCTGATATCGTCTGGTTTAAGTACCAGAATTATATACTGTGATAGTTAGATTTTAGCATTAACATCTACTGAAGGAAACGAGCCTTGTATTTGATTAGAATTATAGAAGCTAGCATTTGATGGGCATTAATTTACGTCATTGATATATGCGGTGTAGCTATGCCATTCAATGGAGATATATAAGTGTACGAACGTCGTCAATATTTTGAAAACAAAAAAATCAAAAACGCCATGGCCATGGCACAATAAAAATGCTTCTAAACTATTGAGACTTCATTGTATTCAATTATTGAGATAAGTATATCTAGTTTTCTGAAAACGTTTGGCTGGTTAGCACTCGGCAAGCCTAATGCTGAAAGGCCAAAATAGCTTATTGAGGTATCATTTTATCTACTTGACAGTGCCAGATAAGTTCTTTCTTTCTGTCTGTCTTTCTTTCTTTCTTTTTTGACCTTTTCCATGTATCAAGCATCTTATCAATCGAGACGACCATTCATGCTGTATGCACATGTAGGTACAGCATGAAGGTCAGAAGAAATACAATATCGACTTTAAATGTGTATAATAAAAGTTATCTTATCCTAAACTCTTCGAATTACCCTTGTTGTTATCCATATGAAATGTCAGATTGGAAAAAAAAATATAAGAATATCTTGTCACGACCGTCTGAAATACATATATCCGTATCCGTACCTTTGATTATAATGCTCGCCTAAGGCATCAAATGGCTAATAATGGTTAATTACTGACAAATAAATTAATTGCATATTTTTAACTATTTTTTTTACAAGAAGACACAGCCTCGAGTTAATGAATTAGTAAATTACAGATATAAGTTGAAAGCAATTAAGAAAAAATATGACACCTTAATTAATTAGTGTCACCGCCTAGAAGGCATTATAGATTATCAAGTATTTTTAAGTAATTTCGCAATATAATCAGAATTAATTAATACTTATATTTTGGAGACTGTTGGTAAAGATTACAGGTGTTAAACGTCATTTCTCAATTTGTGATTTTTAAATTGATTGGATTTCCTAATGTTTTCAAAGCAAAATGCAAGTACAGCATTGTATTCATTGCCACGATGTTGTCCACGTTAGCTTTACATTTTGTTTTGTATGATATGATATCTTTATTGCAAAAATATTTTTACAGCGTTTTTGAAATCATGCATTCTAGTCTGTCAGAGTTACTTCTCTTCGGTTGGTTGAAAGGGAAGTCAATCTGATTATCTTCATCATTTTCCCTACCATAAAACAAGATATTTATATAGAAATTACATCATTGAAATCTCGGCATATACTTTTTTTTTTCTCTCTTCTCGATGTCATATAAAATAAGTGTAAATAAAAATAACTTTAGAGTTCAGACAACTTAAAAAAATATGTTTACATGTATATATATCAGTATATATTATTGTAATAAGCTGTTGGCTAAATATGAAATATTATATTTTGCTTTTATTGTGTAAATTTATATTGTGTATTCTGTATACATTTTGATAAGTTCTTGAACAATGATAAGCGAATATAATTTTATAGAACAAATATGAAAAAAAATAAAACTCATTGATATGAATGTTAAATAGATGAAAATTTTTAAAAGAGTACAGTTTTTCTACCTTAATGTGTTTGTGTTTCCCATCGAAAGTTTATACACGAGTCTCGATCTGCTATATTACACAAATAGAGAGAGAAGTGTTTCGCATACTCTTAATTCCTTATTGTGATTTTATCCTTCTTTACTTTTTGTTTTCTGTTCCGGAAGACTTCTTGCCTTTTTTGTTACCGTACGATACACATACAAATACGTGAAGGTAGCTTTAAAGCTACTGTGATGAGGTGTCAAGTTGTCCTTTCCCTTAAGTCCCGTGTATGAGTGTAGTGTGTAAAAACTTCAAAGGGAACGACACCTGCCCAGGTAAAAGTCGAATCACAGGTAAAAGGGAGTTGTGCTCCGCTATCTACCTGTAGGGGGTCTTTCCACATCAGTTCCCCGGTCTACCTGGCTGTAATGACCTGTCAACTGATACGACACACACATACATACCTACGTACCTACACGGTGTTTACTTTACCTGCACAATCGTCCTGGTATAGGGATATACAGGTGCGTGGGTCTCAAAAACCAAGATGGCTGACAAAGTTTGACAGGGATGTAGATTTCGAGAAACTGAAATCAGTCGATTACAACACTCAAAATGGGATTGTAAGTATATTGTAATATGTGTTAATTAGTTAATTAATGGAAACGAATTATGTATGTATTTAAAGAATGACTGGTATTATGTTCTATATACTATAGAAGATACTCAGTCAGAAAAAGTTTCCATGGCTTTGAGTTGTATAGAGTTTAGGGTAGGGTGACCCGTTTTAAAAAACCACGACCGCGGTGTAAAATTTTAACAAAGAAACTTGGTTAGTGTAAATATATCACAAATGCCATCGTGGTAGAGTTATTTTCCATGCATGCACACTAGTACTGTGTCCCTATAAAAAGACTTGGTTTAAAGCTTACGTCTAGAAGTTTATGACACTTAGTAAATTTTTGACGTTTTACTTACTTATTGAATTCACTTGCTTGGTCTGTCGTTACCATACATTTCTATGATATATACATTAATTTATTATTGTAATACATGACAACACTAAAACATATTTATGTGGTTTTATTATGTATGTAGAAACAAATTTTTTGTAGTTTATATTTAATGGTAATCAAGGACGTACAACAGGTATACGTCCTTGATGGTAATTATACAGCTAAAACTTAAAGTATACATTTACTAATTAAGGATAAATGTCATTATATTGAATTCCTACCATTTACGATTATGTGGATGATTTTACATATATAACAGTACGTATAAAAGTTTTTGATTCGACAGGACAAACACGTTTCTACAGTTTATAACTGGGATAAAATGGACAGGTCATTCGTTGTCATGCGCCCAACTGTAAACCAATTTAACATTCATGGAAGACTATTTTTATTATGTTCTGGTTAAGAGTGTCATGTATTACCGTTAGACTGACACAAGAGTAATATAACGTTCATGAGCATATACCTTGAAAATTTCAATTCGTTTTATCAAAGTTATTTGTAAAGTTTCATCTTTTAAAATAGGTATCTATACTTTATAACACGCGTCATCATTTTAATCAAAGAAACGTACAGTATAAATGTATTGTATGCCTAAACATATCCTGTAATAATTTTAATTTTTATCTTATATTACCTGGATATATCTTACCGCTATATAAGCGTAGTATTTCATAAGTGTTTTTTTTAAGTATGTGCTCCACCCTTGAGTAACTCTCCACTGAATATACAGATGTATACAGTATAGTTCTAGCTTTTAGGTAGGAATACTCAATAGGAAGTCAACCCTGTAATGTACATATATTAAGATACAGATCGCTTTAATTTAATTTATTGCCAATCAAAGTTAATTTAATGGTTGCTTTTTATCCGGGAAACGCTTTAACTAAACATTCACTAATGTGTGAAGAATTGTACTGAAATTAATCATGCATACAGGTTTTGTTGAACTGAATACATACGTATGATATGATGACGTAATGTTATATCAAGGTACACTTATTTATCTATAATGATATTTACATAGATAAACAAATTCTTACACATTCATGATTTACTGATTATTTTATCTCATTGTTTCGGTAGACAATTCACTAGGTTGCGTCTGGGTTAAAGATTATAAGGACAAATTAAAACGGGGTTTTACTAAATTGGTCATAAAACGGCACCTTTCAAAACACCTTCGCCTTTGCTTAAACACCAACGTATTTTTTTAAATATTTTTTTCTTTTCCATTAAAAAATCGATCCATTGGTTTAGATTAAGCAACTAAAATGCCTCTATTCTACAATGAAACTCCTCGCGATGTTACATCAGACATTGACGTCACGAAATTCGACAGCTGATTCGGAGTTCGTATACATGTATGTACAATATCGATATCGACAAAGTGTATATTTAACTTAGTATTGAGTATTTGCACAAAGATAACTTTTAGTGAATTATTTAAGGATTAGCAGGTTAATTTATTTGGTGATGAGGTAACCCGTCATACATGTATATAGTGTAGATGTAGAGTAATGAAGTTCGTAATAAAACGGCACCTTTCAAAACACCTTCGATTCGCGTATACCAATATATCTGTGTATTTACTTCTTTTAAATACCTCAGCAACTAAACGCTTCATCGTTCTAAATAAAGCAGATTCTGAGATGAAATAACTTACGTCACTTGGGTACAGAATTTCGATATCGCGTTCGGCGTTCATATAATATACACCATGTACAAGTATATGTATAGCCATGGATCTGATAACATAGTAAACATACACACAAAGATAACAAAATTCTAACACGTACACGGATTTACAGATTATTATATCTTAGTTTCTAGATCACAGCACAGACACCGCCATGTATATACGGATTAAGATTATCATAACAATACTTGTGTTTATAAAAGCGACGCGAGATTGCATGTCAATTGGCCATAAAACGGCGCCTTTCAAAACACCTTCGTATGTACAAAAATACCCATAACACAATGTATTATATGTGCTTTCATAAAATTTCATCAATGGTTAGCGTCGGAAGAGGAAATATTATTATTATCCCGAGATGAAACAACTCGTATTGTTACATCAATCTGTGCAATCATTGCGACAGTCTGTTTTGGGGGTTCACGTGTGAGTACAATAAACCCTGTGTAGATAAATATATGATTTTATATCTATATTCTAGGCCTTTAAGATAACCAGCGCTAACTTTTAAAGTGGTGTACACCTATGTTAATTATCAACAGTACACAATTTATCGCGCTATAATGTATTGTAAAGATCGGTTGACCTTGACTACTAGGTCTGAACTCCTCTGCAGGTCATTCAATATTGTCTATCGAAACTCGCGATAAACCACCAAACAACTGAACTTGTATTCGTTATTTAACGCCAACAACCATTCACGTTCTACTAATATTTTGATAATGTAAGCAAAGAAATGGCGCATTTGTATACCAAATGAGGTCCCAGACAGATATGGTATAACGGCCGTTATTTGATATATTGGAGCATGGTTTCGTTTCCGAAAATTTGATTCGCGAAATATTGAGAAAAGTGTACGCATGTTTATATAAACGAACTTGAAGTCATATCAATATAATCACGAAGTTTTAATTTGATTTTAATTTCTTGTTTTAGTTCAAAATCGTGTAAATAATCGTCTGATAGTTATTTATAACACTGCAATGCTCAATTGGAAAATTAAAGACACATTTTCGGCAATCTTCAGAGATTGTCGCTTATTTCCGAACATCGACGGACATTTCTCCGAGGCGTAAAGCTTTTACGGGACCAATGCCTGATATAGTAATACATGTACGTAACAAACTGACACCTCCCTGAAGGCCTGTCTCGGCTGTGTCATTCTGTACTTAGTCATCACACGGAGGTGTTACACAAATGTAATACAGATATCATCGTTAGTGGTCAAGCTAGTGGACATTCCGGGAATTTCGGACAAACCTGGTCATAAATCACGTACACAGATACACGTGATCGTTATGGGGTGTGATCGAGTCAATAGCTAGGCTAGCAGAGAAAGCATTTAATAAAAAATGAAACATTTTATATTTTCTTTTACTACGGCCTCGATTTTTATCTTAATCCGACTCAATGATTGAACTTTCTGTCTTGTTTTAGTACATTTTGGCAATAGTGAATAGTTAATACGTAATACACTTTATAAAAAAAAGAATTTACAAGCTTTCTAATAATGGTTTTAAAAAAAAATAGATTGTTTTGTACCAAACTTACGTTTTCTCATAAGAGATAAAACTATTGTAAGCTATATATTTATATACCGTATGTATTTTACGTGTCCCTATCCGAACCGTCTCATACAGAGATAAGTAAACACGAATCTATCTCCCCACTGTCGATATTATTGATAACAATATTCTCAGACACAGTGAAGACGTAGACACATGTACAGTAACTTGTGGGGTTGTCGGACAGTTGTGTAAATAACAACTGTCAATATCTCAGCTATACACTCGAGATAACTCGTGTGACGGGGTCTAATAGTGAAAGTTGTAACTGTTAACAAAGTCTTACCCCATACCCCGCCCACGTGCGTGTATTCCCATCTGATGACGTATACGAAAGTGGTGTTCGTCTAGAGAAGGAGGGGCTTTTGAATGATCATGATCACCCATGAGCTTTTCCATAACCCTCACCAAATTGAAAAAAAAAAAAAACATATTTAAAATTTGGCTTATACATCAGTATATCTATAATATGACCAAGGATTTATGGGATTTATTAAATCATTAATGTAACAAAGTTAGTGGGGGGCTAGTGAAGAAGACTGTAACGATACCGAAACCACCCATGGGCTATCTTTTAATACGCCATTACACGACACCTTATTTATTTTAGCCTGTGTGATATCGCGACTAAAAACTCCGACTGTAAACCGTGCACCAAAACGTTTCAAACTCGCTCGTCAAATAACACAGAAATCTCTTATCTTGTGAACATAAAATGGGATTTCTATATTATGTAATAGGATATAAGCGTTGTTGTATACACCTGTCGAATCATGCATGTGTCTGAAAATATCTACATTTGACTGTCACTAAACTACAAATGTAAATGTTAGACGGGGACTCTTGATTGACATACTAACATTGAGATTGGAGATCTTTTGTTGACATTAGATTAGCAGCTCATCCTTATAAATACGATCTGTCCATGTACGTATTTTGTATACTTTGTACAAACACCACAGGGTAGATAAAATCATCGATCTCTCTGACCGGAATGACCACAGATCCCCTGACCAAACAAACATGGCCATACCCACGTACACCATATAGTTACACTCCCTTAAACCAGGTACGGTTTGACCCCTACCCCTATATCACGGAACCTAGTAATTAGCTTAAAGGTATCTACTTTGTGAAATAAGAGACATACGGGTTGATTACACTGCACTACACTGCACTAATGAATCAATGGGGGTTTCGAGGCACTAAAATGACATGAACCGTGAAGTATAACTCCCTCCTCTTACTGGGATTGTGACGTTGCAAAAACCACGTAATTTTTTTAAGACGTCACAATCACCGGAAGGCAGGACTAATCGACAAAGTCGACTCGTATGTCACACATCGTTTCCGTATCTCGAAATCGGCGTAACATAGGTCTCCGATGATGTTATGTCAACAAGATAAGTTGTATGTCAGAGTTACATGTACCTTCCTTTATTTCAGAACGAAAATTAATTGTACAGTTATTAATCTTCCTTGCTAAAAGCAGAGATTTAAATATAATATACTATTGAAATCTCTGCTTAAAAGTTAGAGTAGGAAATCTACATTATCAACGTTCTTCATATTCCTGTAATTATTTTCATCCCGGGACTACTCTAGATCTCTGCTTTGATAAAGACTTGAAAAACAACAATAGACTCGATATACGTATCGCTCCCGGGAGAATTTCTGGACCGTTGAGTTCCAGTTACTAAAGTGATGTCATACTAAAAGTTAGATAACATGAGGTAATGTGTAAAATCCAATTAACTGACCACAATTGTGTTTCTTTGGATAAGCAAACATGTTATCTATCTGACCGAACTTCACTGAAACGCAAGAAAGACAAACACATTCTCGACTCAAATCGACCGTCATGTTTTTATCGCTTAACAATATCGACTGAAAGCTCCGGATTCGGTGGTTTCAGCGAAAACTCGATGATTCCAAGATGCATTTGTGTACAATTTTAACGACATTTTATATAAATATACATCATGTTGTACAGTTTGCCCGAATCATAAAAGTACAATCTAACCATTTCACTTATAATAGAAAATATTTTGTAAACATATGAATTTATCTTCTTTTTTTTTCCAATGTTTTTGGCCACTGACGACCCATTATGGTATGTATCCGGTTTCACTGTGTACGTAATGTTTAGTTATAACTTTAAGGAGATTTTAAAACCTGATACCGTAATGCTATGTTATGTGTGATTTATTGTGTCCCATTCTGTAACTAGACTAGGCAGTAAGACTAGCTAGTTATACTCGGAGACTGGTTGAGTTTTGAAAATGACGTCATTCAAAGCGGATGAAATTTCAGGACAAAATACAAGTGTGACGATGAAAAATGTGTTTATACGATTGTAAATGAGATAGTGTTCGGTTATGGAATAAATTAATCACCCGTAGAGATTTTTTTCACTGATAGCTTGTTGTCAGTGAAGATAGTAAAGGTAATGGAGTAATTTGATTAGGCAGTTAGAGTTACTTCCCTTCGTTTCACTCCGTCACTACTAACGAACGATCGCAACATCTCAGAGATTCCGACAATCTTCGGAAATTATCGGTGTTATATCTACGAAGATTGCTGAACATTTCTCCAAGACTAACGGGGTGATACGAAGAGTAGATCAGAATGATAGCCGGATAATTTCGACGATATGTTCCAGTAAGACAGTGCTATCATATGAAACATGGAATTCACGCTATCACAACGAGACACACAGTCGCAATCACTAGATACCTATCGCAAACTGGACAGAATGTCCTGAAATGATGCATCAAAAAAATATATGTATATATGCAGCCATTTTGAAAATAATTAAGATAAGAACCACGTGAGAAATGATTCCATTTGAGTTTGAAAAGATTACTTTATATTTTCTTAACTTTTCGTCGACGCATATCATTAGTATTACGAAAACGCGTTCGAAAAACATTCCTTTGAAGCATATGCCCAGTAAAATGATTTCATTAGTTTTGCATGTACTGTAATTCTTTATCAACGACACCTATACATACACACGCACGTTATACATAAAAGTTAGAATTTATATAATGCAGATTTTATTTCTTACCCAGGAATTTGAAAGATAAGGTGCTGATCTACCTGCGAAAAGTTCACCTTAGCACGATTCAATATGAAAATGAGATTGATTTACATACTCTATCCACGGTATAGATATCACATATCGGGTTCAGATATTTCGGCATATGCCCAAACTTAACTTTAATATATTTCGTCGCAGAAGGCATCGTTATATTAAAATGAAACTTACCGAATGATAAGGTGTGACTGTCTACTTTTATTGATATTTTTTTTTGATCTTATGAAATAACAAACATACCATACTATTTCCAGATACCAAAACGACGCGAGTTATGTGCGATTTACGTACCGTCGTTTAGTCTCGCCTTCCGGTGATTCTGACGTCAAACAAATTTGTCTTTGCATATTACAGAGTTAGCTCCCTTGCGGGTAGGTATCGAATGTTACGTCATTATTTTGTGAGCGCAATTCACGTCATTTTCTTCGAAAGGTATGACGTTACGCTCGCAAAAAAACATGACGTCACAATCAATACCTATCCGCAAGTGCAGATACAATTACAAGAACTAGTAGATCATACTAATCGACGTACTTTACCCACATCGTTTTGGCATCTCGGAACCCCTGTATTGGAGATTATTTGGATGTTTCATTTACACCAAGACATATTATTAATAGTTATTGTTGCATCTTTTATCTAAACTTTTAATTAAAGTTTAATAAAATATCACATTCAAATTAAAAACCATTCGAAGTTCAGACCCTAAAAATACACATTTACCCTTATCTGATAACGGTCGATTTCTGATAGTCATTTATACCACTAGTTCATCACCTTGATATCTCGCGGTGTCCGAGACTTGAAATGTCGCGAGCACGTGAATTACATTGTATACACACACGTCAAATGAAGAATTAAGTTTGCTACATCTTGTATTTTTTTATACGAATTCATGTATCATTATGTCAAGTGTGGTATTTTAATGGAATTCATTTTTTCTATTTTTTTTTACCATCATAGACAACAAATCTTTTCATACTGGCCACACATGAAAAATTAACAGTAATTTCGACGATGATGATTTTAAAGGAACGCCTATGATACTAATTCCACGGGGATCTGTTTCTTTGTTTAATATTATTTCTTATTTGCGTCCTATTAATAATAACCAAGGTCATTCAGGAAATATTGGGTAAAGTGGCGGAGAAAAAAACACCGACCTACAGTCATTGTCTGACAACCACCATTGGGAATCGAACTCTAAACTCACATGTGAGGAGCTACATGTAGTAGTAGTGCGTTGAAAGCACCCAGCCGCCGCGATCCCTAGTAATTTGGCTTAGTTTTCCTAGCACGTTTACAATAACCAATAAAATGTGCTTATAGCAAGGACAAGTACCACTTCCGGCGAGAGACACACCGAAAAAACGTACATGTTCCTTTGGCTTTAATAACACGCCTTAACAATATAAAACTACCTATAACATCCAATACACACCATATATAGCCATAGAGCGGTCAATTTAAGGTCACTTACGAGGTCATTATGTATATATCGCCCAAGTTTAACAATGGAACATGACCCTCCAAACGTTATTCGACAGTTTATGGCTTTTCTCCATGTGAATGGTGACAACCCGTCTGGGCCGAAATCAATTGTGTATTTGATTCTGTAGTTCCCCTTGTTGTAAATTTTGAACGGGAGAGGTTATAAAATTCGATACATGTGTAAAGATTAATTTCAGAGCGTATTTCATGGGGATAATGTAGAACAGTCGTGAGTTCATTTCTGATTTTAAGACATACTGAAAATGCAATAACCTTATTGAATTATTTTGGCTCAAATGTCTGTTAAAGTTAAGGAACTTTCATGAATTTGGGTCCAGAAAGGACGATACTTTTAAGAATATATTCTTCAATGAGGAGAATTCAATGTCACGGTACATAGATTTACGGTTACTTATATGGTAAAAAAAACATGTGGCAAATATATGATCAACTGGCTTTTTACAGTATGTAAACAATAAAACCAGAAGAACATAAACAATGCCAGTGTCAATATATATTTTCCAAATACTAGTTCTCCAGTGTCAATATATACAGGTATCGACGCTGGTATAAGAGCTGAATATCATTTCTCGATGTCTTAAGTTATGAATATTTTTCTTGTTGTTGCAGTTTGGAAGACGTCACCAAACAAAGTACTTCGGTCATAAGGACCACTCTTAGCGATGACACATCGATTCACGTGCTAAACCGGAAGTTCTGCGTTGTTTCGCTCATCATACTTGCGCTGTTGGTATGCGCAAAGCAGTATGTCGGCGAACCTATCCAATGTTGGTGCCCAGCCGAGTTCGCCAAATTCCACGTGTCGTATGCAAACAGCTACTGCTGGATAAAGAACACTTATGGCGTCCCTTTCGACGAGATACTTCCGGTTGAGGACGACGAAAGGGAGGAAACTGAGATCATGTATTACCAATGGGTACCGCTCATCTTCGTTCTGATGGCCTTTCTCTTTTACTGTCCGAAAATCTTCTGGAAGGGGTTCTACCCTAAATCGGGCATAAACATCAAGAAAACTTTGAACCTTGCCAGCGATGCTACGTACCTTGGTCCTGGCAAGCGCGCCGAAAGAATGTCGGATATAGCATCTTACATTGATAAATGGATTGAGATCCGGGACGGTCGGAGCTCGGCCTATCAGCGTCTACAAGCACTGAAGGAGAAGATGGGACACCATGGAGTACATTTCGGAAACTATCTGACAGTGATTTACTTGATAACGTGTGGGTTGTACACGGCGAATACGATTGGACAGCTATTTCTTGTGGATGCGCTGTTGGGTAACGATTTTCTGAACCTGGGTCCGGATTTCGTGGCTGGAGTATCAACAAACCAAAAGTGGGAAGATCTCAGACGATTTCCTCGCGTCACGTTTTGCGATTTCAACATCCGCCAACTTCAAAATCTCCAAAGATGGACCGTTCAGTGTTCATTACCGATAAATCTCTTCAACGAAAAGATGTTCATCATTCTGTGGTTTTTACTGGTCATCATGACCATCGTAAACGCCGTGAATTTCGTATACAACTTCGCCATGTTGTTCTTTCCGCGACGTAAGAACGAGTACATCCGGAAGTATCTCGACGACGACCAGGTCCCACCGGAACTACGTCACAGTGCTAGACTTACTGATGTTCAAGGGAAGTTTGTTGACAAATATTTGAGACAAGATGGCGTCTTTCTGATATGGTTGGTTAGTCACAACACAAGCCAAGTTGTGGCGGCAGAGATCGTAGGCAAACTGTGGAAGGATTACTGCGATAAAACGCACGTGAAAACTTATTTATCTCTGAATTCAGAGACATGATTTTGGATTTCACCTTCCTGGTTATTTTGCCGAACCATTGCCATTTCCTTTTCGGAAGTGATTTAAATATTTTGTATTGTAATTGTACACTGTGTGTCAGTATGCTTTTGTTCATTTTAAAGACAATTATTGGATCAACACCAGGTTGCCAACTTACATACTACCCTGTATATCCCATCAGTTAAAGTTTGATATAATTGACATTAGAAATCAAATTACGTACATATATATGTGTGTTGTGTTATGAAACGCCAGTGAAGGGGCAATAACTCTTACATTCTATATGTTGGCAGTAGCTACTTAAACAAGTGCAAGTTAAACACGGAATTCGGATCATTTCCCATTAAATTTAGGTTCTTTTTTTAATTAATTTTCAAAGGATCTGTTTTTGATATTGATGAAATACAACTATAGAGAAATTTCTGATGCAAGTATCAAAATATTGCTTAGTGCCATCATTTGAGTTATACTCATTTAGCTTACAAAACGATGGATCTCGCGAACGTGAGAGTATTGTTTCGTCTGATAAATTGTTTAAAATTTTCTCTGAATTTATATTTTGTTAAAAAAAATGATGAAAAGATAAAGATAAATTTTCAGAGAACAAGAATTTGGCACATTTACCGGTGTTCCATCTTAAGGTATAACTATATACCGACATATCAAGTATGACAACATAATCATTTTCTCGAATATAGTTTAATTTTTTATCGAAAAAATAATTAGAATGCTGGCAATATGATTTATTTTTACGAGTCTTTGAATTTTACTGTATTACCTTGAGCGATTTAACATTTTTTACATGATTAGTGTCATTTTGTACATTTTGTATACCCATAGTTGTGTATTATAAGGCTGTGTGCTTCCATAGATTATACCAGTGAACTAGTTAAGGGGGTATGTCACCTTAATCTTTATACACGTAGTTAGAGTTAAGGGGGTATGTCACCTTAATCTTTATACATGTAATTAGAGTTAAGGGGGTATGTCACCTTAAACTTAATGCCTGTGATCAAGTCTCATTTTACACTTACCTGTAGTTAATTTTACCTGACAATTAAGATTTTTTTGTGGATTTAAGACCTTTTTGTTGTATTTGATACATGTATATGAAATCGATATACCGTGCATTCTTATTATCATTTAAAAAATATAATTATGTAGTACATGTTATGGTCTGTTTATGCGATATGGGGAAAACTGTGCCCAAATGTGAATTACAATGAAATACATGTCTCTATACCCTAAAAAGCATGTGTAACCTATCTTTATACTAAGTATTTTGTTCATGAAACAAAAAACAACAAACCCGAGTCTTCCATAACTCAATCAGTTATTGTGTATATTAAGTATATAAACTGGCTTCCAAATAACCATATATTTGATACGATGTATTCTTATGTCAACTTTACACAATACGAACGTACGTTTTTGTGATAATGTATATTCATTGATAAAGGAGTGGATGATAAAGGGAGAGAGAGAGAGAGAGAGGGGGGAGAGGGAAAGAAAGAAAGAAATAAAATGTGGAGAAATAGAGTTTAAGTAAGAGAGAAGGACAGAAATAGAAGGAAAAAGGCTTGAGAAAGATAGAAAGAAAACGAAAGATACATGTACATAACGTGACATAGAGGGAGAGAGACAGATAAAATGAGAGAAAATACATATACATATCAATCCAGATAACTAAAATTGATACTTCACAAAAGTTGAAAACATCAATGTAATTTGTTATATGATACTACTTCATTCCCGATAACGCTGGATCCTTTCCCTATAGGTTAATAAGGTCACGTAATTTGTAACTGAATCCTTTTGTTGTCTATACGCTATTCCAAATAGTTGTTTTATTTCAACACCGACAACATAAAAAAGACATTATATAAGATGTCCGCCTTCCCCATGGATGTTTTGGACCAAATTTGGTTAAAAAAATGGAAATGTAACGACTAAATTTTAAACAAATGTATTAAAGCAGCTATTTACATGATACAGCTACATTGTATTTACACAATAATCTGGGTGAAATTACAGTGTATATAATAATCATTCAATAATTTAATCACTTTGTTGCAAATTCCATGCCAATATTGGTAAACAGGTGCTCATCAATGTAAACATGGATGTGTTTTAGTTTGTACATTTGTAGAGTTTACATCAAAATAAAGTACATTGTACATTATTTTTGTTATTCGTTTGTTCAATTGTTTTCATTCGAACCCCATAAGCTACAAAATTGACATCGGAATTCATCATTTTGTTTAGAATATGACTTAAATACTTTGAGAGTTATCTCTCTTTTAACTGTAACAGAAACACGAGTTGCTCTTCATACAAGCAAAAGAAAAAAGCATCTTAGTAATCGCAATACAGGAAAACATCACATCTCTGATTAATTCCGTTTACATCAGGTCCCAAGAACATGAAACAGAAAATTGAATCAAAATAATATATTATGATGTGCTTGACTTTGAGCTCATGTGAATGGGATTTTACCGGATTTTCACTGTTTTGACCATAACGCAGAAAGCTTTTTTTTCAAATTGATACTTGCTATAGCTTATTAATGTCGTTGTATAGGCGATTTATGTGAAAATTGTGAAGTTAAAAAAGGTGAAATTTCACAAATCTCTACAATGCGTAACGTATACATTTTTTCCACAATGGCCGCCAAATTGGTCTTTTAATTTATTCAGAGTTGTGTATCAGATAATTATGCGAACAATAGAAATTCATTTTTTGACATTTTCTTTATGGCAACGTGCTACAAATAGAAGACAATATTTTTTTTGAAAATCCCAAAAATTCAAATGGTAAATGTTCAAATGAGATTTCAACGAGAGTTAAACCTCACCTGATCAGATTCTTAAGTTTAGATTTAACCACAAATGGCGTTACAAAATGTGACATCAGAAGCCTAAGATTAATTCATACGAGATCTCGTCGCCAGGTCACCCTCCTGTCAAGTACAAATGGACCGAGAAAACATATTTTTCTAATACCTTATTAAGATCAGTTTGTTTTCTCATCATTATTTTTGTGGTCATTGAAGATATTCCATAGATTTTCCACTAACGTACTTGTGTATACTACTCCAAGTTGGTACCGAACAACCGATATCACAAACACTCCATCCACACCAAGATAGTTGTCCAAGAATTCATTAAATATTTCTCGGTCATTTCCGACATCTTTTGATGTTCCGGACTTATTCTCGCCGATAATCAGAAGTCTCTTAATCAAAGCACGTCTACGACCCCTGCTGAAAATCATGAGATTATCTAGAAAGCTAATAAAGTTTATTATCGAAAGAGAAGTCAATAAAAACCAAATAAATATGAAAATCTTCTCGTTGAATAAGTTGTTCGGAAGCGAACACTGGACGGTGTATGTTTTCACATTGCTCATCCGTCTGATGTAGGCGTCACAGAAGGTCACTGTTGGAAAACGTGGCATTTCCTTCAAACTTCCATCATTACGACTTTGAAATAGTATATCAGTTCCTAGGGTTAGAAATTCGTTCCCTAAAAGTCTATCCAGTAAATATATTTGTCCAACAGAATTCACGACGTACAAGAAACAACAAAACGCATATGCCTTTGCAAGATAACTTTCTCTTGAAAATTCAAACCCGTACATAGTTTTTCTAATACGGTACCCTATTTTCTTCTTCACAATGCGAGTTTGAATCCATCTGTTCATAAAATGAGCAATATTTGATTGATCTTCATTTTTCAAGCTACACTGGCTTTTTGTCAGTCGAGACACGAAACCAAAACTTGCGCATGATTGTAGCTCCATCCATGCCCACTTCGGAAGAACAAATAACACACATTGCGACAAAAGAATGACCGGAACCCACGGATAGTAAGTTATCGAGAAGTCTTGTCTGGTGTCAGCGTGACGTGGAATCGGTCCTTCGGATGAAACATAGTATGTATTTTTCACATAACAATAGTTGTTTGTGTAAGCAACTTGATTGTCTGTAAACAACGCTGGACACCAACATTTTATCTTCTCCCCGAAAATTTCCTTAGCAACCACCAACAGTGATGTCAAAACAAACAATAACGAACAGTAGACACTGTTGAAGTGCTGGACCAGGAATTCCCCGATGTTGCTGTTTGCTCGATTGCTTTTGTCTCGGTCAATTGCTGTGCATGCATCTTCAAACCTGAAAAAAATATAACATCACGTGACTGATCCATATTTTCTTCACGGTTTCATAAACCAAAAGAAATTTTACATATTTTGAGAAAAGTTGGCTCATTCAGACAGAAATTTGAAATGCAGATAGTCACTGAAGTTATCAACGAAGACAAGCAAATAATCTTAAAGCTAAGCAATTTAATAGAAACAGAGTAATTATGAAAATGTCCAGTATGTGGAGCATAAGGAAAGATTTTTTATTATAATCAAAATTTGAACAATTTTGCAATTGACGATGTGTGCTTGATAATATTTATGACTGTTTAGATAACAGATAAATTGTACGCGTACACATTGATGGAATAGCGTACGTACGAAACGTTTTCATTTAAGAAAGGAAGAATTCCATGAATTCCTTATTCTATTTTGATACATCTACTAATACAACCTCTCAATATTATACTTTTGATAGAAACTTTGTTTTGATGCCGCCCAGCAACGTACCGTTGAAGAATATTGAGAACCTTTTGCGACAACTCTTTTATCTAAAAATCAAAACCAACTAGGGGACAATCTCATTAGAGCAAGATCTGATTTGCATTTCATAAAATGCACTTCACTACATATTGGAACCGGATGTATATTAATCAAATGTCGTACTCATATATCAAGATTTCAAGATTCATTGAAATCTTGCTTATATATATCTGAAATACTTTTTTAAAGGATAATGCTTTTTGATGAAAATATACTTACGATCCCATGGCTTTCGACAATGGAGACACCTATCCCATATACTCTGGAGACGGGCTCCACTACTGACAACGGTACGACTATCTAGCACTGGCAGGGTCATTGTGTAGACAAAGTCGGAGACTTCTAATCCAAACGTTATCAGTTTTATCTTACATTTCAAGTGTGTTGTGACATCGGTCAGATACGTGAATTAAATGGGTTCTAATTTTATCTGAAGAACATCACTGTGCATTGTTGTAAGCTGATCATCCTTGATATTCTAGGGGTAACTATCACTCATAATGTCCACATATGGTTTATGTCATAGCAAACCTGACACATTCCAGGAGATTACATATACCGACGCCTAACCTCAAAACCATACGGTGTACATACTTTGATATATATCAAAGGTCTAAATTAGCTGTTTCATCTGTTGTCGCACACGGAGCCTTCAGCTGTTCTATTCCATAGTCCATGGCTGGATATCATGACAGTGATATTAACCCCTGTAATATCAAGGATGTAACATGATATGTTCGGTGTTTTACAGCAATAACGGTTGGTAATGAAGACAACAATTTTCATTGATTTGAAATTTGAATAGTAAAGATATGACGTTTTTTGTTAATCTCTGACAGTTATGCTGTTGACTCCTCGAGATAGTTGGTTATTTTCCGAACGTCTTATCAGTCTAATAATAGTGTACCATAGTTCAAAAAACATTTATGAGGTATTATTATGGCGTATTCATAAATTTAATGACTTTCCTTGACCTAAATACAAAGTTTTAAGCATAGAAAACAAAATCTGTAAGTTGTCTAAGCCCTGGAACAAAACCTTAAACTTTCCTTACAATGTCTAACTTTTCACTGAAGCACGAACGTGAAATGAGGTATTACAACAAAATACAGCCAAAATGCTATAAAGGCCACCCGTGACACGACAAAACAGTGGTCTTATGGTCAAGTGGTCTTTATACACAAGTACAATCGTGTTGAAAATGACATTGGGACCCCGAGAATGTGATCTAAATAAGCAGGTGGTTTTTATACAGAGGTGGTCACTAAGACAGGTTTGGCTGTATTAATGGAAACTTAGGAAAGAATGGAAATGATAAGACGCCAACTCTAGTCGCCCTGTATGATTACGCAATAAGCAACATGTTTTAGCTCTATCTGCAAGACACTCTTCGGGCTGTCAATCATCTTTAAAAGCCCAAGAACTATAATTCTTATCAATATTGTTTTCAAGTAGCCATTCTTATTCCCTTTAGTTAGCATTTATCATCGATACATTTCAGCTATGAATTCTGGTATTGCTTCAAAGTATCCCATGTAGTATATCATATTTCAATTATTAAAGCTAAACATTAATCGCTTTCCCTCTACTTAGCGCGGGCACTTGTTTACGAATGAATATTTCGTAAATACATTCGTGGTTTTTATGATCAAAAAGCCGCGATTTATAAACAGTAAATATTACATTTTTCCGATTTATTTAATAATTAATTCGTTAAGTATAAATCATGAAATGTATTTTCTAGTTCTAGCTTTTGCCTTTGGATATTTCTTCCAATTCCCGTTTGGATATACAGTACCGGGTAGAAATCTAGACACATACATCTTGAATACAGCGCATTCTTTGTAAATATATTGTCCATCCAACAGGACCGGCCGGATTTCCAGAGACAATCTCGATGTTTCATATTCTAGTGATAACGATTGATAACACTCGAGTATTCCTCGTGTCAAGTAGGTTTTCTCCACACTCTAATACTTCCTGTGTGGTTTACCAACTAGGATCTACCATACTGTCAAATATTACTGAAGCGCCACTGTCTCTAACCTTATACTGTATACCATCTTTTCTTCCACCATTCACCGATCCTTTTACAATAAAGTTTTTTAATCATACATGTATTTTGGAAAAACAATATATTAATCCAAAATATAAACAGGTAATGTGAATATTGACATTTTTGGAATTTGCGGTATATTCGTGCTGTGTTTTCTTGTAATATAGGTGAATTGTTGCCGTTTTTATTGAGTTATATCATTTATCATTGAAGCATATCGTCGAAGACACCAACCAACACATCCCACCCGACCATATTATACTGAAAATGTGCGAAACAGTCGTCCCACTTCTTTGAACCTACTGCGTGTTAACAAAAACAGATAATACCTTTTGTATAGACTATGTTGTGTCTCAAACAGGAGAGAGAGGCGTTGCCAAGGAAGACGTCAGGAAGAAGAAAGTCTTTTTGAAAGGCGACATGGCGCGAACATGCCACGGTCTTCCAAAAAGAGACACAACATGCCTTATATCGAGGCGAAAGGACGGAAATGACGTAGCTGTTAAGGGGAGTTATCCAACATCAAACAATTATTACTTTGCGTCGTTTATCTTATTGATAATTTTACACGCATTTTTTTTTTCGATTTTTCAATTATGTTATTTTTCCTCAAAATGTGTGCCCTATGTTTTGGACTATAAATTGGTAAGCGGGGAAATATCGAGTGATTGAACTTCATGTACTGGTATCAGTTGACCTAGTTTAGATCTAGAATAGGGACGTAAAATGTAATAAATCTCGAGAGATGGAAATATTTTATCGCGAGTGGGAAGTACTTGTGAAAAATATCAAAATTTTCACCTCACTCGATGAAATGATACTGTTATTCATTAGAAATTACACGTTTTATTCACAGGTCATATTAATATATTGTTAACTGACCTTGAACGCAATACCATAATTTTTTTAGCGCTTATCACCATCTTTCTGCGAAAACCTTTCCCTTATACATTGTTATACACTGAGACGTGATGTCGATCGATATTGTGCCATTGTTAAATTGATTTCAATTTTGATAGAGTTTTATTTTGTAACCGTAAAAAGGACGTAAAGGTCCATCATTCAATCAATATTTCATAATATCTTGTCGTTAGTAGTTTGTTTTAAGTTTAATGTACTGAAATTACTTCTTACTAATATATAGCAACATGTTTAACGTCCTATTGACAGCCATGGTCATGTAAGGACGAGCCATGTGTGCTGGTGGAGGAAAGCCGGAGTACCCGGAGAAAACCACCGACAGCGGTCAGTACCTAGCAACTGTCCCACATGGAATTCGAACTTGCGACCCAAGGGTAGAGAGCTTGTGGTACTATGTCAATACATCTTAACCACCCGGCCATTGCGACCCCATTGTCGTTAGTATTATTTTATGTTACTAAAATTAGTTCTTACGAATATAAAGTAACATTTCAACAAAAAACTTTGTTTAAAACCCGTGAATGTTTAATATTTCTCTGAAATCCAGGCACATTTCCTTGTAAATTGTTCGTTATCTTTAGTCAATAGCTTGGGATAGATTGAAGGACATAACCGAGGGTGATAACCCTATATCCGTTCTATAGCCTGGTCTCAAAATATACGTGATGTCATGTTTTCATAATAAGCCTTTATAAAAGTCGCACAGAATATCAGTCACTACCTGGGGTATCTGTCGAGGCCGGACGCAAAAGGTTTGAAGATTACGGTGAAGATGACGAGAATATTTTCTGTGGAGTAAGTAAGATCAAATGTATTAATGATGAAAATCAGAGCTACATTAAACCACTTTGTTTTCTCGTGTACAATACTTCGTGTCACATTATTTTTAACATATTCGCGAACACCTGATTGCGCGAACACGTGCTCTTACTGATGACTTAGCGCAATCACTATTCGCGGTTCATTTAAATTCGCGCTCAAGAGGTCTTCTTGACAACCATGCTCTCATTTTACCTTTTATACGATTATACACGCGACACATGAATTCGCGATCATTCCTTTCAATCGCTGAAAATTTGATTCCGCGATAGAACTCTCTCACGAAATTATGCGATAATTGGTATTTCGTCAACTAAAATAAGGTTGGTTAAAGTATACATATTACTTAAATCATCACAATAATGTAATGTTCTAAAACATTTGGGTGGTTGGTAATTTAGTCTTGAAGTCCTTTAACAGCATATGTGATATGTTTACATAATTATGAAATCAATGTTATGTATTGTCATAAGTAATAATTTAGTTGGTACGTTATTTCTTACGTCCTATTAAGAGCTATAGGGTAATTTAAATACAGCCTTACTGTATGCGATGTGATGTGTGAATATCTGTATACTTCGGGAGGCTGCGGTATGGTCGTGTTGTGTCTCTTTGCAATAGTGGGCACTTGTCTATATGATAGTGCTATGGAACTGATTTTCGTCCTTATAACTGATGCTTTGTGCAGTTTACCACATACTCTATTTTCATGTTTCGATTTGCTTAATTTCAATATCCATCATATTTAGGATGCAGCTACCATGTTATACAATATGAATTTTATTCTACAAAACCTGGTATTTGGCAAATATCCCTGAACGGCTTTAGATGCCAATAACTAATCTGAGAGCCTGAAATTATATACATGGAGCTTAATAAAAAAAGTACAATGCTTTCGTATCATATTGAGAAAAAGTTTTCGCATTGAAGTTTTCATAGATATGTAAAAGTTCATTATTCCGTATCCACAAATGGTCTACAAGTAATGCTATTGTTATAATGTTGATGTAGATAACAATATCCAATATACATTATCATTTTATGTTGTACTTATTTTACAGATTACCCATTACCAAAGTTTTCAGTGCAACTCGTCGGTTGCGGAAATTAGGCGAATCCGGAGACAATTTTACTCAAAGAGCAAACCTTTTTGTCGCCGCTACGCTCTTTACATTATCTTTCCTTAGCTACGGCATCGACGTTTTCCTCGCCAAAGACAACGAAGGGGTAACAGTGTTCTGTTACTGTCCAGCCGAGTTTCCAGATTCACGTGTGCACTACACAAACTATGTTTGTTTTACACAAGGATTCTATTATGTGCCATTTGACGAGGAGTTACCGGTCAGAAACATTCGCCGCGACAAGGATTTCAAGGAGAGGACTTTTAACTATTATCCGTGGGTCACCCATATCTTGATTTTGCAAGCTGTATTATTTTGTATTCCGCGTGTTCTATGGAGAATCGGTGGTGCCAGAGAAGGGTTTCAACACACTGTTTGCTTAGATGCTTTGGATAACGACATGTTTGAGAGAAAAGACGATGATGACAATGGACGAAAAATTAATGAGGATGCAATGACCAGGATTGAAAATTATGTTCGTCGTTATATAAACTTACGGGAGTCTGCGATTTATCACACGGATTTAACTTCACTACTTCCATCCGGTTACAGATACACAGTCTTGTTCATCGTGACCGAGTTTCTGATGGTCTTTAATTCAATTTCACAATTTTACTTGCTACAGTTCTTACTTGGGATAGATTTCATTAATTTCGGTATAGATTATTTATCAAATATGCCAAATATATTGATGGCTGAAACAAATCGATTTCCAAGAGAAGCATTTTGTGATTTGACGGTTCGCCAGCAAATTAATGTTCAGACTTACACCGTGCAGTGCTCATTGCCATCGAACATGATCAATGAGAAGATATTCCTCCTAGTCTGGGTGATGCTGTTCTGTGTTTCCGTACTGAATATTGTTTCACTAGCATATCAGGTGACATCGATAAAAGGTATGCGATCAAAAGCTATAGAGGAAATAAATTCATATCAATTAAGAAAAAGCTTCCAAACGGAATCGACCAGAAGTATGATGAATGTAAACAGATTTGTGTGCGAGTGTTTGAAACTAGATATCCTATTATTTCTCTGGCAGTTGAAGCAAAGTCATAAACCTATCATATATGATGTTATGTTTAGGCTGTGGGATCGATATTCTCACGAAGAAGATGGGGAAGCACCTGAGAAATCAGAACCCGAAAGCAAAGACAGTCATATATCATATCATAGCACCATTTAATACATGTATGTAAACTTTTGTTTGTTTGTCTCAGTGCAAAGATCCGAGATAATGCAAAGGTTAATAGTCAGTTTCTAGTTTTCATTGATTTAAGGAAATCGTCCGTATTTAAAATTCTCGATAGCATTATATAAGTTAAGAAATTAAATCTTTTATAACTTTGTAATTATTTCTTATTCAGAATTGTAAATCCATTAAAGCGTCACTGCAAGGATCTGGAGAAATGTACACATCGACCCGGTTTATCAGTGTTCCTTGATTTAAGGAAATGCCCTTTAAAATTTTCCATGATAATGCTACAGAAGTTTAGAAAATACTTCCACGACTTCGTCATGCTTTCTTATTAAGAATTTTAAACAAAGACTTTGCTTATATTACCTTAGAATATTAGTTATATTTTGCCTTTACTTAAACATCCTCATACTTCTACTTAAATGTCTCCGTGAATGTGTTATAAATGCCTTAAAGGGAGCAGCCAGATATTTCAGCATGTAACTCGAAACTCGAAAAAGTTAACTCGAAATTCGAAAAAGTTAACTCGAAAAAGTTAACTCGAAAAAGTTGACCCGAAACTCGAGAAAGTTAACTCGAAACTCGAAAATGTTAACTCGAAACTGTTGACTCGAAACTCGACACTCGACCAAAAGTCACTCTCGTCAGTTGCGGATATCAACGAATAACAGCGGATATACAGTGCAAATGATAAGCATGTGTTGAGTATTTATTGTGTACGAATAGCGTATCTAATGCGAATGATTTCAGCAATCAAAATTTTGTGCAGTTCAAAAATCCTGGGAACGGAAAAACACGCCATTGCGGATAATTGCGGACGTGTGCGGATGTTGGGCGACAGATACAAGTACAGCAGTTAAACAGTATTTTCTGATGTTTCCTAGTGTTTTTTTAGTCCATTTCTAAAAGTTTATGTTGGGTGCTGAAAAAACGTCATCGGGGAGACTGTTCCACAGTTTCACCGTCCTGTTACTGCGTACATTGTAAAAGTGTCCTGGATTGCTATGATTTGTACATTGTAAAAGTTTCCTGGATTGCTGTGGAAAGATCATATTTGTATTTCCTCTGCTACTATCCCTAGTTGCACCGTTTCCCCATAGTTTTAAGAAAGTACACTCTGTATATGCCTCTTTCTCATATAAATCATGTGTTATTTTATATGACTCAATCATATCCCATCTTGTTCTTCTATACGACAGCGTTGAGAGCTTTAGAATTTTTAGTCTTCTTGTATAATTTAAACTGTTCATTCCCGTAAGACTTTTTGTTGCCTTACTCTGCACAGCTTCTAGTCCGTCTATATCCTTGATATTGTACGGAGCATTCACCAAACTTACGTAGTCAAGTTGTGTTCTAGCTAAACTTTTGTACACCGGAATGAATGATTTTTTATCCATGAAATTAAACGTCCTTCGTAATACACCAACAATTTGATTTGCCTTTTTTATCTTTTTACTTATACGTTCATCAAATATCCTGATGCTCCGGCTCTTTGTCGTTGGTGTTTGCCTATTTACGTGTGTTTATGCGTTTCAGGGTGCATTCGCAACAGCCAGATATTACTCCAGGTCCCCATCGTATTTGGATCACCTTGCAATGTCCTCGCTCTTCGTAATGATTTTAAAACTCTTTGTGTCATCTGCGAATAGATACATATCCACTGTTTTTGGAAGATCATTTACGAAATCACGAGTAACAGACCAAGAACTGAACCTTATATAATTGCTGATGATACATCTGTCTTTTCAGAATTCATTTCTTGTACCGAAATACGCTGTTTTCGTCCTTTTAATAAGCTTTTTACCCACTATACTTGGTTCGAAAATGTGTATGCACGTAGCTTATTAGCTAAGCGCCAATGTGGTACGGTGCAAAGGTCTTACTGAGAATTTTAAGTTAGGAATTTGCCTATGTTACCTTTGAATATTGGTTAGACTTTGCTCTGCTAAAGCCATCACATTTTTAGAAAATTGTTGTAAAATGTGTTCATGTATTAATGATGACAACGGCAATGGTGATGAAACTTACATTTGTCATGTCTGTAATGCACTTTGTATAAAGAAATTAAACTCACTAAGCCTTTTAACAAATATATTTCCTTATAACGAACTTTTGAAAATTGCTTTGAAACTAGAGCAGAGAATGTGATTTGTGGTCATAAATTCATTACTTTAGCTTCAACACGCTTTAGGCGTCAACGTTGGTTAAGTAAGTCTGCATCTGTACAGATCCTTATTCTCCACTGTATAAAAGATCTAAAGTATCCGATATGGATATGGTAATCGTTCTGTTGACATTTTTCGTTGTCCAGTCTATTTTGTGGGATGTTCGAAGTAGTTCGCAGTGCTTGTCTAATCCTCTTTTCATCACAAGTTCGTCCCGTCTACAGATACTAAAATGTTAAAGCGATGAGTATATGTTGCTGTGAAGGGATGAAACTATGGCGTGTCGAACGATGCAAACCTATGCAGTGATGATATTCTTATTTTATTGTTGTCATTCATATTGCATAATTTGTTCTTTATTCTGCTTCGATATTTATATTGTATCTTTGATTATTGTATCTTTGATATTTATATTGTATCTTTGATATTTATGTTGTATCTTCGATATTTATATTGTATCTTTGATATATATATATTGTATCTTTGATTATTGTATCTTTGATATTTATATTGTATCTTTGATATTTATGTTGTATCTTTGATATTTGTATTGCATCTTTGATATATATATATTGTATCTTTGATTATTGTATCTTTGATATTTATATTGTATCTTTGATATTTATATTGTATCTTTGATATTTATATTGCATCTTTGATATATATATTGTATCTTTTATATTTATATTGTATCTTTGATATTTATATTTCTTTTTATTCAGATGGTATCACCGTCGTTCACTTTTTAATCTTGTTATTCATATACAAGTGTAGTATATTTCGTTATTCTTATGGTAAAAAAATATAAAAATAAATTCTTTATTGCGTCATCTTTTAAGACTAGATTACTGTAAGAATAACGAATTAGATCCAATATGCATGTAGACGGCGATGATACATTATCAACGATAATGATACAATGTGAACGACGATGATGTCATGATAATGAAAGTGGAGCAATATGAACGACGATATTACGATATGAATATCGAAATGTGCAATATGAATATCGAAAGTAACAATATAAGTAACAAATATACAATAAGAATAGTAAAATAATTAAATATATGTATCAACTATAAATATCAAGATAACACGTTACAATATGCATATCGAAACACAGAACATGAATAACATTTTATTCAATACATATAACCTGAATACAATAATAATATCAATGCAATGTCAACTTAAGAAACGCCATAAACGACAAGTCTATATGTGTAATTGACTGAGAATACGGTTACATCAGATTGGTATCAACCTAACCAGGCTTTATGACCTGCCCATGTTTATCAATGTCAAGGTCAGTTTGGCGTGTGTATGTCAACACGACCATGACAGACAGAGGGACACTCTTAGCCATTTTATGTATCACGTATATCGCCATATGTTCTAACACAGCCGTAGCACGTGTGACAGAAACCAACACCTGTACAGCGATTCCGAATAGTCACATTCGTTCTGCTTTGATTGTTTGGGATTTCCTGCAAGTACAACACACACTGCAAAAGGTAAAGTACGAAACATTACCGGACAGGACAAAGCCGGAAGAGACATGTGAAGTGTAAACAGAAAAGTCATAGGTTATTTTTTTAATGGAAACCCAGGGTTTCCAACCTCTAGAGAAACCAAAAAGAGAGTACTCCCATATATGGAAATTTATGAGATTCCGTTATACGTGGACACATGTGTATAGATATTAATTCATAACACCTTACCGGACATACAAAATCCGGAAAGAGTGTAAACAAAAGGTTCAAAAGTTAACTCCGTAAATTATCATTGCCTTGTGATATAAAAGTAAAATCATTATACCGTCTAATCCGACACCTGACTTTTCCGAAACCCTGTCAAATCCGACACTGTACAGTATTCACGTGAATAACAATGGTTTACAATACCTGACTTTTCCGACACTGTCTAATACGACCAATAGAGTCGTTCCAACATGGTTTCTGATTCGTCAGGTTCCACTTGTTAACATAACTATAATATCGTAGCTCTAAAGGCTTTTAGACATATAAATGGTGCTTACAACAGCTAGTGAAATAAATATTAAAAAATAAGTAACTCCAAAGGCTTCTAGACATTTAAACGGTGCTTACTAAAGCTAGTGAAATGATATCAAAAGTAAAACATATATAAGCGACGATTGTATGCATTTTATCAGACCCGTGTACTATTCCTTACCTACTAAAAAGTTTAACTCACAGCCATATATTATTTGCTTCACATAGAACTGTGGCGGCTATGTTAGAGAAAAGCCGCAGAACAGTTCTTAAAAGCGGCAAGGAAGACATTAAAGCGATTGTTATGTTCGGTGAGAGCAAAGGTGGTATACATAAATACGTCTATATCCATAAAATAATTTGAAACCTAAAAGCCCCGTGTAAATTTAGCAGTTCTAAAAATAAATCCTGAAAGCGAGGCTGCGTGGGCATGTCAATACGGACATACCCAGCTGGGAGGACGTTTTAGGATTCCAATCATATAACTTAATTTCTTCGCATGCAGAGCGATTTTGGTGGGACGTTTTATTTTTCTATTTCATAGGAAATTATACTGGATATATCAACAACATTTTACAGAATTTATCCTTCCTTTGCCCGATTATTCATTTTAATAAATCAAATCTTTTCATATTTTCAGAGTGACCTCATACTTGGGTTGGGAAGTCATGACAGAAGAGTTGCAGTAGAAGCTGCCCGTCTCTGGTTAGCTGGGTATGGAGATCTGCTGATGTTTTCTGGCAAATCTGGAAATTTGACCAGAGGTATAGACTTCAACATTATTACCGTATAGTTACAGAAATGTAATTTTGTTTTACGAGGATGATATTGTTTGAGTTTTAGGGATATTAACAAAGGTGCAAAAATATTATCCGCGAAACGACAAAAAGTATGTAAATAGAGGTTACACGACGAGTGGTTGTTGGATATGGAATTTATTTCACACGAGTGAGTTACAAAAAACTTTCAAGCTCGTGTCTTTTGTAACTTTTCAAAAATAACTCACTCGTGTGGAGTAAATTCCATATCCAACAACCACGAGTCGTGTGACCTGTCTCTACCACTATTATATCAGCTTTTTAGCCGATAGATATACGACGAGGATAAGGTAACGAGTGTTTGCTGAGATATTCAAATAAGATGAAGCGATATTTTCATCAGCAAAAAGGCACGAATTAATATTCTAAAAGTTATATTTTAATAAAGAATTCGTTTATATAAAAATCTTCTAATTGAGAACAATTTTAGGATGAAACATTTAAGTTATTCGAACAATATATAACTCAATGTCGGACTATATAAAAACATGCGCACGGCAGAGCCAGAGCCGTGCCGTTTACTTCCCGCCAAAATCATCATCAAGCCATTGTTATCAAGTTCGTTACAGCCTCGTTTAATCTACCAAACTCACCAGTAAAATCCTTTTCCGTCAACACGAGTTACACAGATTATAATACTACACATAAAAACGTTTTTGACAACGACTACTCAATACGGTACGCTTTCCAACCAACATCACTTTTTACGTCAAGCAGCGATCACAACATAAAATGTAGCATGTCGTCACTCGATAATTGTTGACGTTGACAAATGATGACGTGGCACTGAGAAATAAGTAGTTCGGTCAAAGTTCACCGTGTCAGATAATCAAAATGCGTACAGAGTTTATACCACGTGTTGTATAAACAAATTTATACCACGTGTAGTACTCTTGTATTTGCATATTACAAAGTTATCTGTCCTTGTGGGTAGGTATCGATTGTGACGTCACGTGTTTGCGTACGTAACGTCATACTTTTCGAAGAAAACATCGTAAATTGCGCCCACAGAATAATAACGTCACCATGGATACCTATTTGCAAGGGAGCAAACTTTGTAATATGCAAAGACGGAATAAACAAATTGTTATTCAAAAGCTGCATCCTTTGTTTGATTTTATTGTGAACAAAGACGTATGTAACTAAATGGTATGCGAATTTATTATTATTTGTAGTGATTTACATTGTGACTTTTTAACAGATTTAAGACAATGATATACGAAAATCGCATAAATTGACACAATTATTATGTGAATGTTTAATTAATTATTGTTTATTTTTTTTTAAATCTAACATTTTATTCAACACCTCGTTCGATACTGCATACATCTAAATATAGATTTACACCTTGAAGCATTTACAATTCGCAACAGAGTGCCAGAAATTGATTAATATTGGAACGTTAATTTTAACTACGTTCCATTATACGTTTAATATCATTGTCTTTTTCAATTTTTGTTTGCAGGTAAATGGGATAAAAGTGAAGCTGAAATATTTCGTGATGTTGCTATTTCCATGGGAGTTCCTGAAAGTAAAATAATTACAGAACAAAATTCTAAAAATACAGGCGAAAATCTAAAATACAGTTACGAATTACTGAAACGAAACAGCATCTTACCTAAGTCTGTGATAATTGTTCAAAAGCCACACATGGGTCTTAGAACTGTAGCAACATTTGAGAAACAGTGGCCTGGAATCCAAACGGAAGTGACGTATCAGGTCACGTCACCAAATGTTTCGTTGCTTGATTACCCAAATGATGACGTCGGAGACTTGCAAGATGTTATCTCGGTTATGATTGGTTATTTACAACGAATCAAAGTGTACGGAGAAACAGGCTTCCAGAGTTATCAGCACATATCTCAAAGCGTGTGGGACGCGTTTATGAAACTAAAAGTTACAGGGATATACTCATCACATCTACTTAAAGATAAATGTGATATTTGAAATGGATCTGAAAATCATTTTTATGCTAATTCATGTAATTATAGCAATATATACACTATTTTTGTAAACATGCAATGTCAACAACATATTCGGAATATGGTACTCTCAATCAAACAAATCCTAATGGGATGTTATCAGATTCTCTTATCAACGTAGAGATACTAAAGATCTGTATTTTAATCAGATTGACTCTCAATATTCAATCGGATCCATCAGTCTTTAGTTTCGTTTATGATTTTGAATAAAACAAAGTACATTAAATATGTTTATAACAAACACTTTTTCAACGAAATCATGTATACAACGTAATTGTTTGAATCCAGCGCCAAAGTTCCTAGAATATATCTTTAATATGTGTTAAACGAACTACGCTTATAACGAAGTGATTTTGTTGGTCCCAAGAGTTTCATAATAACATTGTTTTACTGTATATTATAACCATAACTTTGCTTTTCTTTTGGCTGTAAGTTTAACAGTCTTCCTTGCTATTTTGTTATTTTTAAAAGAGAACTTATTTGCTCCTAATTGCGTTTTGCACACAAGATTGAATTTATCTCCTATTGTTTCCTCATGTGCATCATGAGTATGCATGCTATTTGTAACTGTGTGTATTTTGGGAGCCAGCGGTATTTGCCTGCTGTATGTACTTGTGATAGCAAGATCGTTACTTTGCCATACACTCTCAATGGGAATCATGCCTTATTTATCTGCTGCAATGTAGTAGAATCAAACAAAAATGCATCTGTGTCCAGTTTTACATGTATTTCTTAACTTTAATGAATGAATTCCTTAACTTCAAATTCTCGATAGGAAAGCATTAAAGATTCTAACGAATGGTCCTTAAGTTACATTTTTACCTCAACTTCTAGTATGCTTCTATGTTGGGAATTTAAAGTCCATGTACACCATACAGTTAAGAAATGTTCGTGAAACTGCGTCCAGCTGTCTTTGTTTTATGATCGTAAAATGTAGTGAATAGGTTTTCATGTCTATACATCTTACACTAATATGTGTCATGACTGTCCGAAGATTTTGACATGCTATTTCATGTCCTCAGTAATATATTAAAACCCATCAGGTTTGATGAGTTAAGCTTAGGAAATCAATCAAATGGACAGATAAAAATGTATGATGCTTATAAATATTGATTACAACACACACAAAATGTATGCACTGTAAATTTTTGTTTGTTAAACTATGAATTTATTTTTGAAAGATATAAATATAAGCAGATTGATTTGGCAAAAGCATTAATACGTAATTTTAATCAAGATTTCAAAGTGTCGTTTAAAAATACAAAGATAGCGACATACCCCATAGTTCCTGCTTCTGCGTAGCACTCGCATAAAAGAACATGGAACGACTGGTTCACTGATTGTCAGACCGTTTCGTGTATTTGACAGCAAGCTTCAGTGAAATAGTAAATTAAAAATGGCGAGAGTTCCACTTACCGCGGACTACCCTAACATAGACATCCACACACAACAACACATTGTATAGAGCAGAAGCTGTACTTAAATTACCTTAGCTATTAATAGGACGTTGGGACAAATCAACTAACCAACCTAGGAGGTAGGAATTTTGTTTGTATATCTTAACGTTCTATTAACAGCCAGAGTCATGTAAGGATGGCCTCCCATGCATGCAATGTGTGTGAAATGCGAGGTGCGTGTTTTGGGAGACTGCAGTATGCTCGCGTTGTCTTCTTGTATAGTGGAATTGTTGAGGACACCAATCAACACACCCCACCCGGTCACATTATACTGACAACGGGCGAACCAGTCGTCCCACTTCCTGTATGCTGAACGATAAGTAGGAGCAAAAACTACCACTTTTATAGACGTTGGTGTGTCTCGGCCAGGGGACAGAACCCAGAGCCTACCTAACATGGGCGATCGCTCAACAACAGGCCATTAGTGAGGCGGTGTCAAGAGAGACGGGTGTCAAAGGAGACGTAAGGAAGAACTGAAAAGACAAGATCCTTTATTATTATTTAGTCGTCTTTTACGATCTTGCAACCTGCAGTGCAAATAGTTTAACAGATTTTATATTATACGGTAAGATTTTGTTATTAGGAAGTTATGTAGGTCATGGGCTAGGATGGTCCAACATGCAACCCTCCCCCCAAACCTCCGAACCAATATTTTTCTTAACCCTTATGACTCACTGATCACAAATCATAATGTAAACATTGCATACGTTGGGATTAACTTCCAGTTATGACGTCATCAAAATGGTCGTCATCTCAAATGTCATTAAAAAAATGAAAAATAGTCCTAACATTGACATTTTTCAACCGAAGTAGACAAATGAGGTATCACAATGACCACAATAGAACAACAAATACATATCAGGACCAAATAATCCGATATATGTAGTGATTTTTAGGATTTTCAGGAAATGAAAAGAATAGGATTTTAAGCTCAAAATGATAAATTTTTAGCAATTTTTAGCTCACCTGGCCCGAAGGGCCGGTGAGCTTATGTCATTGCGCGGCGTCCGTCGTCCGTCCGTCTGTCCGTCAACATTTCCTTTAAATCGCTACTAGTCATAGAGTTCTGCATGGATTGTAACCAAATTTGGCCACAAACATCCTTGGGGGAAGAGGAACAGAACTTGTATAAATTTTGGCTCTGACCCCCCGGGGGCAGGAGGGGCGGGGCCAAATAGGGGAAATAGAGGTAAATCCTTTAAATCGCTACTAGTCATAGAGTTTTGCTTGGATTGTGTTCAAATTTAGCCATAAACATCCTTGGGGGAAGGGGAAACAGAACTTGTGTAAATTTTGGCTCTGACCCCCTGGGGGCAGAAGGGGTGGGGCCCAATAGGGGATTTAGAGGTTAATATTATAATTCCTTCAGAAAAGAACAATGAACCTGTATTCAGAATATTACTTGACATTACAAACCAGGTGAGCGATACAGGCCCTCTGGGCCTCTTGTTTCATATTTGGCTTGAGGCAGCAAAAACGTTTTCAACAGCAAACTAGTATTTCTAATCAGTTTTTTTATCACTTATCAATCAGTTTAAACAACAACAACAACAATAAACTCCGATATTAACATTGTATAAGTTCCGGTTGTGACGTCATCAAAAATGACCGCCATCTAATATTTCACTAAAAAGTAAAAGAAGAAAAAAAATCGGAGGGTTGGGAGGGGGGCATGTGGGACCCTCCTAGTCCTAATGAAGGGTAATCTATACTAACAAAATATGACAAACTAGAGGAAATCGCTTACATGTTTCGCTATGCCATTATATTTTGTCTCTTTAAGCCATACAGAAGAGGCAATTCCGATATTCTAACGACACACCAGGGATGTATGTATGCAGGTCATATCCCTGTGGCATTAGAATTAGAATCTTTTATCCCATTAGGAATACGTCTTTTCCACAGTATAAGATGTAAGGGGACCCTAACGTATCACGGTGTACATTCAATAGACACATAGGGACGATCTGGACATTTCATTTACTCGTTCAATCGCGGTAGGCAATGTAGGAGATGAGAGTTTTATCGATTTTGTAAAATTGGTCTGATAGTTTTATTACAGAGCTAGACTGCTGGTGTTTTATCTTACCCGCGGCGAGGATAGACGCAGTCATTAACCATCCAATCTAGTTGTTTTATTATCTAACGTTTTCCAGGGGGAAGCTCTGTGATAGATAAACAATTATAGCTAAATCATCCACGGGGACCGGGGATATGCTGTCTTCATTAACAAAGCGCAGTAAAGAAAGATTAACATTGTCGGAAAGATTGATCTTATCATAGAATTTCTGAACAAAGTAACCACATCATGCATCGTTACATCATCGGGTTTTGCCGTTTGTTAGTTGTGTTGTTGGGGTAAATTAGGCGAACGTCACATAACAAGATAAGATCACCTTGATCATATGTGTTGCGTATGACGTTTGCCATTTAATATTCGAAGACTGGTGTTTGTTGGAAACTCGTATATACCCATATTATAGCGCTATCTTAAAAAACACTACCAAAGATATTAAACATCGCACCCTATCGCACACTACGGTTTCTTCCTGTCATATCATACAGACAACTGCCAAGTCAGTCGTCCCACTTCCTTTTTCCTTGATGCTGTTTATTGACAAGTTTTACTTGTCCAATATTATTTGGGCATATCAAGGATATCTCAACCCCGGGTGAATGATTTTAACCGTTTAAGTTTATAATATGCAAATATATTGCTCAATGCAATTTAATATAATGTATATAACATTTATTCTGGTATACTATGGCACCAGATATATTTTATTCTTGAATAATTGACATATAACAAAATTAGGTCACTGTGACCTATTTTTTGACACTAAATTATATTTTAAAAAATGTTTTATTTCCACATGTAAATGGATTTTTAATTCATGAAAAAATCATTAAAAATATCATTTAGTTCCAATAAAACTGGACAAAACAGAAAATTGTCCCTCCTTTATACCTTCCCCCACTCCTAATTGACAAGGGACTCCAACCTAACCTTAATAATATGCAACAAACAAGAGGCCCATGGGCCTAAACGGTCATCTGACTCATGGCACAAAACAACAAAGTATAAAGTATTGGTTAACGATTAATATAAACAATACAAGGAACTCCTTAGTTGAATATGTAAGTTTCTGAAATAGGTAAATGTCATTTGTTGAACAAACTTGGTAGCCCTTCATCGATGGTTGTAACCCATTCAAGGATTAATATAAGACAGAGTAAAGATTTTAAGCCAAATTTCAGAAAGAGCTCCGTTTTTGGACTCCTCATATCTCCATATATACAATGGCCTTAGATACGTCATTAATAAAATTATGATGTTTTCAACTAAAGTTCTTCTGATAAAATTAAAAACCCTATAGATCAAATTTTCCATTGAGATCGGAGACTGAAACTTGAAACCAGGAAGTGGGCAGCAGCAATCTTGGATACCAAAATTTACGAAAATTTTGTGATGTTATTAGGCATCAATTAAAATATATAAATTTTTCATTGAGATCGGAGAACTGAAACCTTAAACAGGAAGTGGGAATTGGGATATGCCAAAATCTTTACGAAAATGTTTGCATGTTGTTCGGCATAAATTAAAACCTATAGACACATTTGATTGAGATCGGAGACAAAACCTGAAAAAAGAAAGTGGGCAGCGAAATTAAGAAAAATTTGCCCTTTTTGGACCTAACCCTTAGCCTAGGGGTAGGACAAGACTCATTTATATAAAATATTATTTTTTTGCAAATGATGTTTCCACAAATATGGTGAAATTCATCCAAGGATGAAAGGAGGAGTAGGATTTTTAAAGCTAAAATTAAGAAATTTGCCCTTTTGGGGCCCATACAATGACAAGGTCGGAAAATGTATTATAAATTATGATGTCCCTAATGATGTTAAAAAATATAGATGCCAATCAAAGGATGAAGGAGGAGTAGGTATTTAAGTTTAAATAAGAAAAATTTGCCCTTTTGGGCCCACATCATCCCTAGGGTCGGAACAGACATATTTATATAAAATATGATTGTCAGTAATGATTTTTCACAAAAATATGGATAAAATATCCAAAGGATGAAGGAGGAGTAGGATTTTAAAGAATAAATTAAGAAAATTCCCATTTGGACCCACCCCTCAGCTAGGGGTAGAAAGCTCATTTATATAAAATATGATTGTCCTAAATGATGTTTTACACCAAATATAGATGTAATATATTCAACGATGAAGAAGGAGTAGGATTTTTAAAGCTAAAATTAAGAAAATTTGTTTGGATACCTCAAGCTTAGGGTCGGGACCAGGCTCATTTATATCAAATATTGATTGTTCATCAAATGATTAAAACAATATATAGATGAAATCATTAAAGGATGAAGGAGGAGTAGGATTTAAAAGCTTAAATTAAGAAAATTCCTTTTGGGCGCGCTCTGCCACTAGGGTCGGACTATCTCATTTATATAAAATTATGTTTGTCTTAAGGATGTTTCATCCAAATATGGATGTAATTCAATCAAGGGTCTAGGAGGAGTAGGCTTTTGTATAAGTAGTTTAGAAGAGAGACGAGGAGAAAGGAGAAGGCGGAAGAAGGAAGAAAAAGATGGAAAATAGGTCCATACTAAATTAGGTAAATGAATAATGAATAATGTTTAGGTCATGGAAAAAGGGCATTGATGATATAAAATATTACATTGTAAGATAAAGATAATAAGCCTGGTCTTATGATTACAAAATTATTTATTTGGAATATATATATATCGTATATTGTATGTACATTTTCTTGATTTAAATGCTTTCTTATGTATCAAAAAGCCAACCAACTAAATTGAAATAAGTAACGAAAACAATATCCAATAATCAATTATTCAAATGAACAAAGAAAAAGCAGGAACTTTCAACAATGCACTATGGCAAAATCAGTTTACACGCATATGATTTTATTTAATGCTTTTGTTTTTACTGTTTTTTGCTGTAATCAAGTATACAAATGAGGTATTAAAATGACCACAATAAAGTCATACATAATGAATGACAAAACAAGATATTTTAATCCAAAATCGAATCCTAAAAACAAGTACAAATAAAAGAAATAAAACACTCATAATAAAAGATCAATTTTCGTTATTTTAAATTGATAATGCATTCGTAGTTTTGTTATAAATTGTTTCAAATGTGGAGTACCTAACTACATGTAGTTGCTTTGATAAAACGTAATGCTGTGGTAATCGTGTAACAACATGATGCCAGCTAACTTACTGTATTACCATGCACTTATCAAGGGATAAGCTCCGTATTCCTACTCTCAATTGCAAAATTGTCTCCCTTTGCGGGTAGGTATTGATTCTGAAGTGTGGTTACGAATTGCATTAATCGTTTCAACTTCAACGTATCTATATTGATATATTATTTTGCAAACTTTCATGGCACATGAAAACCTACGTGCCTAAAACACATGTTTACCGTTCAAATTAACATTAATGATTATAATTTTGACGTAATGAATGCTTACATATTTACAAAATTTATGGACATCTGTCAAAGGTTGCCATTTACAACGTATCAGATATAAAAAATAGCATCAGTGTTTGTTCAATTAAAACACACAATCAATCTTGATGTTAATATCTTCTGTACAAAATAAATGTTTATCTCTAACTGATGAATATCATATAGAAACACAAATAATGGAATATAGACAATGTAACAATTTTGTTTATCAAACTACAGCAGATTGAAATATTAGATGACATCGATCAGTATCAAAATATGCCCACTTGACTTCTCTTAAGACATTACAAAACAATAAAATACAATACGAAAATATGGCATTTATTTTTAAGCGCATTGGAAAGTATGTGCAATATTGGAGGATATACTCTACACATTATGTTCTGTTTCACATATTTTCAATTATACAGGGTTTTTAATATACTGTAAATCAATTTATTTTCGTGGCGACGTAATTTCCCGCTTGCATGCCACTGATATTTTCGTGGCGACTTAATTTTCCGCTTGCATGCCCACCGATATTTTCGTGGCGACGTAATTTCTCGCTTGCATGCCCACCGACATTTTCGTGGCGACATAATTTCCTGGTTGTATGCCCATCGACATTCCCATGGCCATTTAATTTCGGAATTTACAGATAAAATACCAGTACTCAATCGGATCTATCTCCAGCGAAAATAATATACCATACGAAAACAAGATGTTTGCAGTAAGTAACGGGGCAGGACAAATATACCAAATTCAAAAACGCCTCAACTCACATAACAAGTATGGCATAAGATATTCTTCAAACTAGTTATATAATTCCAATAAAGGGCACGAGATGGCTATGGATGAATGACTCTCTAAAATTAGTCAAGGACATCTATTGTTATTATATGGGATCAAAATACTGCAAAATAATCCATTAATGTGATGTTATAACTTTGTGGTCTTTCTTACGAAATAGCTTTGTGATTGACTATTTTCGTGGGGAAAAAGATAATAGTTTCTATAGTTTCTTTGTTTTTATAAGTTACACAATTTGCCAGTAGTTGACATTACATTCTGAATCATAGAAAATAGTACGCCCCAAAATGATGTAGTGTTTTTGATAGAAATTAAGTGCAATATTTTATCATGTTGGGAAACTCTTATCTTTCGTCGCAACAAACGACTGTGTGTTTCCCCTTTTCATATATATCATTAAATCTAGAATTTTCAAAGTTCTAGCTGTTAATTTTTGCAAGATTCAGTTGTAATAAAAATCCACACTTCTAGAGACAATCATGTAATGTCTATACAAAATATATATTATAAATATATTTACCATTCAACACATACAAATCGAGGACCTACACACATTCAAAGTCATATTTCACATTATAATTCATTAGAAACGAAAGTTAGAATTGATAGTATAATAAAGATATCAATGGATGGAGTAGATTACACCAGATTTCTTTCACGCCCTATTTATTTTTGCGAATATTACAATCAAAGTCAATCTGCAAATGTGTATCTACACGATCAAATTCAATATTCTAATCCGCAAATAGCAACCTCTAACCTCTGCGAAGTTGAATTGAAACTAAACTCGAGAAAAGTAAGAAAACACTATGGCAATCATTTGAATTTCATTTGTTCAACTTGATTAAAAAATACTGTAACATCGTCTCCAATTTAAGGATGTTTTTTTCTTGTGGTTACGGCAAGGTTGGATGATTACAATGAATATCATCATATCTTAACGTTTCTCTTCATCTGTTCCAAGATCGCCCCATTTGTTTCTATCTGTAAGGTTGGATGACTTCAGTGGATATCATCGTATCTTAACGTTTCATTACTGTGTTGCGAGCTGTGTTGATCTTCGGCTGTCCCAAGATCGCCCCAGTTGATTCTATCTATAACGTTTGGCAATATGACGAATTTATAAATCAATACAAAAATCACAAGAACGAGAAATGACGCAAAACCGACAATAGATAGCCACTTCGCCGCCTGACCACTGCCCTTTGACCCTTTGAGGTCACCTTTCTGGAACTTTCTCTTTGAAAGCAGAGCGCATATAACTGCTGAACAGCCTAAAGGGAAATTGCAGACGGACACTATTAAAGCCAGAGCAAGGAAGTTTGGCGGTCGTGACGTAAATACTTTATCGTTTGCCCTAGTGTTGTTAGAGTTTGGCATGCGACAAACGTGTGGTTTGTCGTTATTTTTGGAATTATGATTAGTTGATGACGCCAGAGGCTGCATCATGGCGTCTTCCGGTCCGCAGTCGATCTTTGAGGCGTTCGAAAGTCTTGATGTTGTGTCGTGCTGTTCGTTCAGCGTCAGTAAATCACTTTCTCTTTCCTGTAGTTCCATTTTCTGAAATTCAAAAATTCTAACCGTTAGTAAACATTTTCAAAATTTAAAAAATAAGCAAAACCAGTTGATGTTCCATATTTCAAAATGAATACAATAAAAATGTAAGTTAACGTTTGAAAATTAAAATGTAAGGATAACTAGTTGATAATAATGTCTAAAGATTGGATAAATTAAATGAATACTGATAATGTTGGTAGTTCACGAGTAATTTTATTTTAGGGCTGTTATATTAGCACAACAAACCTTGCGTTGAAAACATTCCTTTGCTAAGCGCATTTCATTATTACGATTAAGTTTTGTGACTATGAACGTCACATCAGCAGATAATTGACTTTATGTTAATGCACACCGGGTTGATTAATTACTTTAAATTACGATCTTTTCAGATCCAATCTTTTGCCTTCAGCACGATGTGAGTGTGGATTCACGTGCGAAGACTCTTATCACTTTTTCCTTTCATGCCCAAAATATCACATTATACGACAGACATTATTAAACGATCTTCATTGGTACCCCGGTGACATCACATTAAATACATTACTAAGAGGAGATGCAGCTTTAGAAAATGATGCTAACCTTAATATTGCAAAGGCAGTCCAAATTTATATTGATAGTACTGGCAGGTTTTGACATTATGAGCATCCTACCCCATTTCCTTTATCTATCCCGTATCTTAGTTGATTAATAGATTACATGTTATACATATGTCAACAGTATAAATTAGTTGTATCTGCTGGCTGGTGTAGTTGAAAGATTTTCAAGGAAAGGAATGGCTTCGAGTGGATCTCCAGTGCAATGTTTTGTATGGAATATGTATATTGGACAACGTTTTAAGGAAGTAACCGATCGGTGTTTCCCAATCAGTCAGATAACTATGTATACAATTATCACTTTTAAAAATAATTATAACTTAATAAATAACTATTCTCCTCTCCTATACTCCTCTATTTTTCCCTTTTCTCCTTCATTCTTAAAATAGAAAATTTTGATTCATATTATATATATGTATTGTCTTCATTGCTATCCATTATGTTTATATTCATATTATGTTTTCGGGAGAGGACGTTACTAAGTTGGCAAAACTTGTGTCCAATCCCTGTTGTCAATAATTTACGACAATAAAAATATGTTTAAAATCAAACCGGGTTGATACTGCGCTTGTTTATACTCATACATATTGACTTCTCCAGGGTGGTGTTTTTAGGCAGTTGTTCTTGTAATTAGATGCATATCAAATGACGATATTAACATTGATGTTTAAACTTCTTAAAAAATATAAGTGTTCATTGATACAGTCAATATGTACATGTATTAGTGCCGTAGTAGAATTATAAAATATATATTCAATTCTACCACGGCGGTATAACGTCATAGTGACCTCAACAAAAGTTCCATTATCAATTATATTAGAAATAATTCATTATTCTCCAACCCTTATAGCCGACTTGTACCATATTTTTGGATTAATCGAACGTTGACATTTTAATTTACAGATTAGTCAACTGGATTGCTTGTGAAGATTTTCAGTCTATATTTAAATCCTCCGTGACATCTTGCTGTATAATTCAATAAGGGTCGTCTTGTGTTATTCGGTCTCACGTGTAGTATGTCTGTGTGCGTGTGTGGAAGGATCTCAAGGTTCCATGCTGGGACTCGAACAAGTGACCTTCTTCAGTTACATCACAGATAGACCAACAGTAGAACAAGAACGTAGGTCGCGTTTAAGGCAATATGAACGCAGTTGGAAACAAACACATTCTATAGAGTGCGTTAATGAATATGTTTGTCCCCAACTGAGTTCATACTAGCGTATGCGTAGTCAAAATGACGATCAACCCCTATATTTACATCCCCGTTTCGGTATACACTGATGTATAAGCAATCGGACTTTACAAAGGCGGAGAAGACAAAGATGCAAGTATACTAGTTTATTTTCCTCACTTTCCCATTCTATCACTACAGCAAAAAAAAACTTTTAACATAAATTAGACATAAACGGCGGTGTTATATGTTGCTGTAAATAAATTGGGATATTGTGTGCTAGAATATTGTCATTATTGACGTCATACCAATTATGTCAGGGAAATTTGAGCTGACACATTATTCACCAATCAGATCGCAGGAATACATTCACACACCCAGTGAAACATGTAATGAATGTTTCCTGGGGTTACTGAAACTATGACCACATTAGATTTCCCAGCAGCGAGCAGTTAAAAATTGGTTTAACAGTCACCTCGGCGTAATTCCCTACATATGTATCATGGGAATCGTATAGAGTATCAACAATTCATACGAAACATCCGCGATCAATACATATCCTTCAGACTTAATAGAAAGAGGTGCTATTGAATTGTCTTATAAGTAAGCCTGATTTGGTTTGATATTAGCCAACAACATATCAAATTTATGTGGTTACGTATGTGCATGTGCATTAGGAGACTGGTATGTTGTGTCTCATTGTCATAGCGCTATCTCCCCGAAGCATACGATTGACATAAAAATAGATGTTTTAAATTATACACAAAGAAATAAATACAATATTGCCTTCTAAAGTATTTGTTGTAAGTTTTCATCCATTCTAAGTACGCCCATACAATTTCTAGTGGTACTTGTCAAAGTAAACAATGCTTTTTGTTTGTACGACCCATCGACAACTAAGGTCATTTAGGGTCAAACTACAAGGCAGGCATTAATATCAGGATTTTTTTGTTTCAAAATGTACTAGCTACACAACAAATGACGTGTCAACAGTTATGTATTTTGATAGCTATGATAAATACTAACTTTATATCAAGTTAGGTCAATTCAACTGTAACAGAAAAATGCCTCACTGGCATGCAAAATATAGCTAGGCTTAACATCGGCCAAAACTGTTAGCCGACCAACTTGAAAGGCTTTTGAATATTACTGTATATAATCACCAATTCTGTATATGCATAATACAGAGTTATCTGCAATTGCGGAAAGGTAATTATTGTGACGTCATGTGTTTGCGAGCGTAACGTCATACCTTTTAGAGAAATCGACGTGAATTTCGATTTCAAAATAATGACGTTACAATGGATAACTACCCGCAAGGGAGGCAAATCTGTAATATGAAAAGACGGAATAACCGTTAACAAGACGCTTTCAGAAGAATAATAAGGTATATGTGATTGGATCAACACTAATTATATTGACTAAATCACCTTACACTGTGTTCTATCAATATATTTTATATCTCTCTATCAATCTTACATCTCCATAGCAGTGACACCTACCCAGTAATAATACACAACTCGAAATACGTACGGTAAACATACATCATAGGGCCTACAGATCCAGGCCTTGAGCAACAGATATCATAAAAATACGGCCATTATTGACTTCGTCGATCTGCAGAAAATCGATTGGTTCTAGCGGAGGGACACAGGCAATGATTTGCCTTTGAGTGCCTCGACTTGTAAAGCACGTGTTTCCTAGCCCACTAATGGTGGCGGAAACAGACCAATTTTATGTCCCGTTTATGACTGGGTTAAACTTACAAAAAATCACGGGGTTTCCGAATCACATTTCAACATTATTTCTGCGATATATCGATTTTTGTACAGAAAGGAAATGCTTTATTTCAGTTCAGGCTCCTGACTAATAAATAAATGTGTTTCTGTGAATGATTTACGTTTTCGCGTGATCTTCAATACACAGTCAGTGATTATATATCAACATTTTATCGTATTTTGTTATCAAAAAAATAATAATCAGGTAAATCATAATCCAACATTCGATCTAGGATGTAATTACCATTTTTACCTCCATGTTTCTTGTATGATGAGGTTTATCGAGTTTAACGAACTTCAGGTGTCAAGTATCAACTACAAAGTTTACCACAAAACCACTTTTTCTCAAGATTCATTTTTTTGCCTAATTTCGCGAGAGAGCGCAAACTCAAATTCAAATATTATGGGAATAATTCTAAAAACTGCATGATAATTAATTCAATTCAACTTTATTGCTTTCTTACATTCATTTAAAAATGATCGATAGCAAAACATACATAACAAATAGTAGATTAAAACAACAACTTAAACATTTTTAAAGCCATTGTAGATTTCTACAGTTCAAATGACTTTTTAAGAAAGAGGCCTAAATCCTGTAGAAGTTTTAGATCATTAGAAGACAAGACTCGTATCAAATTTTCAAAATCTGTTAGATGATGGTTAATTGAAGTTACAGTATAAGAGTATACAGTATATGAATGAGAGATCGTTATTAGGTCCCCTTAATTCTATATACCCGTCAATAGGCTGAATATAACAAAGATACGAAATATTGTATACATGGAAACAAAGTAGTTTACAATATGCAATATTTTGTAAGAAAAGATAATTGTTTAAAATTGTATTTCTTATTTCTTGTAACTTTCATCATCACAATCTATCATAAAACATACAATGTGTGAATATGGATGCTTATATATGATGGTTTAGATCCATAACAGCATCAACGTACTATTGTTATAGTGGTAAATGTCGCATGAAATACAGTGTGTATCACACGTTTTGAGAGAATCGCCACATTCAACGTCATGTTTCAAACTTGCGGATAATTTAGGAAAATCGAGATGCATCACGTGACCTACATCGACAATACCCGTATATATTGGAACCTCCCGAGTCATATCACGTGCAAACATCGGCAATACCCGTATAGATACATTTTTTGTAGAATAGATCGGAACAGTTCGCAGATTTCCGAGTTATTTTAAACGTGTACACATGAAAAGTCAATGTTTAATTATTTGATAACTTTACGAATACGAATTTTATAAAACTCGCCAAATAGTTTAAAACTTCGCGAGGCGAAGAAATATATGTAGAACACTTTAATACTTTTTCTTTGACAAAATGAGAAAAAGTTAAAGACCATACAACTTCAATGTACTTCTACCTTCCTACAAATTAAGGTTCAGCAACTTTTCTTTTACTTCAAATTAAGGTCCCTTCATAAAAATTAGCAATATTTTGGTTAGGTACATATCACGACACATATGGTGATGATCCCAGTCACAGTTCTGGTCTGTAATATCATAAAGATAACTACCCTTCTTTTGTAATTTTTTCTTTTATTTCGTACTAAATTTGACTTTGCAATTTTCAGACATCAATGGGGAAAAAAAAGACAATAATTGCGCGAAAAGGCGACATTGACGTTGCGTATTGATTTGAAGAAAAAAATAATCCCATGAAAATTCAATGGATGCGAAAAATAAGTAAGAACATGTAAACGGGTTTTTTTATTAAGAATTCTGAAAAATGAATTACAATGATTTATGTCACTATTGTTAACTTTCGTGATAATCCGCTGAACACACAGTACGTTTTTTTCGTTGATTAACATGACGTCAAAACCATGTATTGAAGTAACATTTCAAAATTCTTTTCTCTGACACCTTGTTATGGCAGGACCGCATCAAAAGAAGTGAGTGCCCAATTTTGTTTGCTGCTATACCATTAACTACGGTGATATTTATAGACTAAAGTATATGTTCATTTGTAAATACATGATCCGCTCTTTATAGTCATTGCACCATAAACATATCAATGTGTTGTTAAGTGTCAAATCTACATTACAATCATTCCAATTAGAGTTTAAAGATAAACGAAGAGCGTACACGAGCAATAATTCCCTCGTTAATGAATTGCCTTGTCAATTAATGAAATCAAATTGAACATCTGAAATATCAGTTTTTACTGATACAGCTAAATGGCTGACGTTAGTTATATAGGCCAATTAATAATTTTTGTCCTTCAAGTTCTTAATTAATTTTACTAAAAATTACGATGTTCTAAACACAAATAGTGGTGCTATGACATTTTCTAACTGATACAGTCGCTAACGTCGGTCTGTGCACAGGGAAGAGATTTTTTTCTAGATTTCCATCAGTTAAGCTTTAACATGGCACCTGAGGAATAATTAAAATCGGGGTGTGAAAAATTAATTAAAATGAAAGTGTGAAAACAATCATATTTCCTGGTTTTATCTGAAATTTAAACGTTCTCTTTTATTACCAGCAACACGACATAACTCACAAGATTTTAAAGACTTTTACAGATTTAACGACCTCCAATCAACCACGCCATGCTACAGAGGTTATTCTTCCCACAGGAAGTCTGACGAAGAATGCAAAGCCCAGAACATCCAGTTCGATTATCATTGGCGTTTCAATGAAGTGCAAAGTAGATGTTTTAAGGTTTTATACCTTGTTTAAAATAGTAATATTTCGTATGCCTAGATATCACTTTAGGCATCCACAATATCACTTGTTTAAACAGGGTCTAAAACCACCCAATTTAATACCCCCTATATCTTAGTATATTAAAAGATCTTTGAGCAACAGCAGGAACAACGGGGCGTTAATAAATGTAGAAAAGTGTAGCAAGCGCATATTCTTCACTCGTGCCAATAGTAATCATCTATGTTATGGTAAATATTTATTAAGGTTTGTTTATCCATTTTTTGAAAACGCTCTATTTACTTTTGTGCAATGACTGCAACCTGTTTCAATTTGATATGGATTTTCTATAAAAGATGTATCCAAATAACGACATGAAGGAAGTTTGATAACCATTCCTGCCGATCATTAATTGACTGGGGACTTGTGAACATTAACGTCATTTCTGAAAACATTAATTTCATAACAAAAGTCAATATTCGGTGATCCGGCCTAGCTCTTGGCCGCTTTCGCCGGTAAAGTGTTTGCCTCTACACCTGTAACAAGTTACACTTCAATGTTTGGTGATTAAGAGTGGTTAAGATGGCTCAACGTATTATCATAAGGCCTCCACCTTTGGGTCGCGAGTTCGAAACCCCGTAAAAGGGGTTACCATGCACTGACCACTTAAGTGCTTTTATCGGTATTCCTGACACGTCCTTAAATGACCCTGGCTTTAATAGGAGGTTCAACTAAACTAACTAAACCAAACTAACCAATGATTGATTCAGCTTTATATGTTACTTACCCTATTTTAAGATGTATGGGTATTGTGGACTCGTTGTTGAAGTAACATAATTCGGTTTGATTTATTAGGTTTTACGCTCTGTTAAAACATGGATCTTTGAAGGACCGCCTCCTATAAGTGCAATACGTTGCAGTGTGTGGATGTCTGTATGTATGAAAATCCGTTTCTGTTTTCATACGAAAACAACCGTATCAATAAAAACAAATTCAAACTTGTTTTCCAATAATGTTATTAAAAACTAGATACTATATATGGGGGTATTATATTGTGTATAAATAAAAGACCATGATCTGTTCTTCAAAGAAGCAATTTGTTGCGGGTTCGGATTTGGAGATGAATACTGAAACGATACCGAACAGGAAAAAAATAAACATAGAGAAAGTACACAGAAAAAAATCATTTCCCTATTGTTCTCTGTATGGATACGGAAACAAATACTTACACGGACTCATGTTAGAGACCGGCGTCTTTGAATGGTAGTTCATCAAAACATGTGTGAATTAAGCCTTTTGATCTTAGAAAGATGAAATCGACCTTTATTGACAGGAAAGTGTATTGCATTGTCGTTTTCCCGGTTGGCAGTATCGTTTATTTGAAACTTACACTTGGTCGATAGTCCTTTTTATCGAGGCTTTTATCATCAAAGCATAAACGTTAAAGGGATGCATATATGTATCAACAATTATACGAAACAACAATAAAAAGATAAAGCTGATATATATGGTTAAAAGGCGTTACTGAACAGGACATATGAATATGCTTTGACGAGGAATTCTAAAATACCGTGTGAAGTGCTTGATCATAGCATCCAATACACAAGCAAACATTTATATCAAAGAGGTACTGTTATGATATAAACTCTAACGCGTTAAAGTAATGGATATTAAAAACTGCGACACATAACAACTCCGTAAGGTAAACATAGCTAAAAATCAAATCACTTTGAGTATGGTAAAGATTAGAGAAAATGATTTAATACATACTGAGACTAATAACAGGACATTACGTAAGTTCATGAAAAGGTTAAGACAATCGATATTCTCATCAAAAGAAAATTGTTACTGCGTAGTTGACAATATACAAAACAAAACACGTTTACACCACAGTCTCCAAAAGAACGCATCTCACACTACATACACGCTGCACACCGCATAAACAAAATCGTTGACAATGTAAACAAAGAAAAAATCAAGTGTAAATTTCGTTTCTCTTTGTCAATGATCCTACCAGCATAGTGGGGCAGACTCTAGTTTATAGCAGAATCCTCAACTATTTCAAACATAACAGTGGTCGTCTGTGGATAATGTTAGGAAATTGAAATGCAGGAGAGGCCGTCTTCAAAATGACCTCTGCTGTTAATTAATAGGACAGTAAACGTATGGTGTGAATTGTCACTGACGTCATTACTTTTACACCCACTATTCTGTGATGATGGCTGGTAGAATTGCTTCTACAAAACTAACATATAATTTTAGCCAAGTCATAGAAGAAATAGTTTGACTTGTCAGCACTCGTCATGCCTCGAACTGAATGGTCAAAACGATTAGCTAAAATATACATGTGATAAATATGATAACCTCATTTCTTATTCTCACGAAAGAAAGGTTATCTTATTTGCTTAAGAACTGTTAATTGGGTGCTTCAGGTCGATCTTACATTTTTTCTCAATATATTTATCACAATTGTTAACGAGTCGGTGGGGAATCCGTGAATACTCTCACACGTCCTAATAGTACAGAAGGAGGCATGTAGCAATACCGACACGTGTTTTTCGTCAGTGTGCACAAAGTTTCTGATCAACCCGCAGTCTCCACTCACCTTTCTTGTGAGGAAGGCTCTGGGTTCTGTCCCCTGGCCGAGACACACCAAAGTCTATTAAAGTGGTAGTTTTTCCTCCTGTTTGGCGCTCAGCATAACGGGAGTGGGACGACTGGTTCGCCCGTTGTTAGTATAATGTGACCGGATGAGGTGTGTTGCTTGGTGTCTTCGATGGCATGCATCAGTGATCTAGCACTATAAAAAGGGCAACAGTTTCACTATACAAGAAGACACAACACGAATATACCACTGTTTCCAAAAACACGCACCTCGTACACATACACGCAACACACCGCATACATGAGAGGCCGTCCTTACATGACCATAGCTGTTAGTAGAACGTTAATTAATCAGACAAACAAACAAAATATTTTGTATTCCTTTGGTTTCGTTTTCAGTGGTCTACTTATTTTAGCGTACGATGAAATTTCGCGAAACTGCGATACTCCGCGAAAATGCTGACACACAGTTTATCATGCACATCAGATAATATTTTCGACATTTGTTTACATCCGCGGAGATTATTTTAGATTCTAAGAGGATAATATATATTTCACCATATGAACCGAATCAAAATCGATAATTGATAAGCAATTTAGATCCCGATCACAAAAATAATGAGATATTGTGTCTGCTATTGACAGTAGTATATCCATAATGGCAGAGCTAAAGGATGAACGAAATTCTGTCTAACGTGACATATATTTTGCCATCTTTTGTCAAACTCCGAGTCTTACAAAATACGGAGAGTCTCCCTGAATTACAACCTTATCGAAAAGAGAGCCATCATCGGTTCACTAACATACACATGTATGTTATTTCAGGAATCAGTTTCGACTATTTTTGACGTTTTGAGCAGTTGTGCCGACATACTAATCCCAAAGAAATGAGCTTCTTTTAAAAAGGGAATATATAGTAACCATGACATTTTCAGCGGTTGTGCCGACATATTAATCTCAAAGAAGTCAACGTCTAACAACGCCATATTAATAAAAAAAATAGCTTTTTCAAAAAGGAATATTTTGTAACCATGACATTTCGAGCAGTTATCAGCTTCATCGCTAATAGAATATATTGTAACCATGGCAACTATGAATCATTATTAGTTTTGAGACAAATGGCGGACATCCTAGTGTGATTCCTATCCATTGTGAAACAATCACTGGGAATTATGAACGTCTCCGAACGGAAATATAATTATGTGTCGCTAGCCTATGTGTGTTCATTACTATCAATAAGGGGGATCCATCTCGGCACATAATTTAGGCAAAAACGCTTATTTATTCTATGAAAAAATAATCTTTTATCAGTTGAACTGTTAGCAGTAACATGTGAGCGTGTGGCTTGCGTTGATTGGTATCCGTAAAAGTATGCTTCGGGAAGATATATTATTGCATGCATACGCGCAATATATGATTTGTTAATTGGTCATAGCTTTATGATTATGAGGAATACCGACCGTTATTGAAATATAAAAAAAAATGCCACATACTTTAGAAAATACACGGAAATAGCAAAGTATCATATGATTTTAAAAAACAAGACGGCTGCAAGATGGCAGTAGACTGCTGTTCATTTCACAGACGCAGGCTCAGCAGCAGAAACGCTTAAGATTATGAATACCTTATGATATGTTATAAATTATACGAAAATATAAAATATATAAAACTATATTTCATTTTACACAATTTTCTACCACCAGACGAACACGTTTTGCTACGAGTTTCTTTTGGGAGCAAGGAATCACGTGATTAGTAGGGCTTGGCGCAGTGTCACCAACTGAGCGAAATAATTCAACTATCTCATAGGAATGCGCTATAAACATAAGGAAAATAATCTTATCTGTCATTGTATACTATGAATTGAGGAATAGAATGTATTCGTTAAACTGTTAAACTGGGCTGGGTATTATGCAATCTGATTAAAATACAGATCCTTATTATCACTACGTTTGATATGAGGTATTTACATGTATAGCGTAAAACCATATAGGTATTTGTAGGCATTTAGTTTACAAATAATTTCCAGAAAATTGTATAAGAAAATCTCCGACTGCCAACTGAGCATGTACATGGCTCTCGTTCATTGCACTGTTTCTTTTTAATTCGATGATTTGTCAATTATCAGGCATTATATTAGATTTTCTTTGTGTGGCATGGAGATGAATCTATTATAGCATGTCAAACTTGTTTGTTTAATTAACTGATTAACCTATTCAAATTACAATATGATTAAAACACAGATCCTTATAACCACTCCGTTCAATAGAGGATCTGACAATATTCCATAAGGGGTCACGTCCAGACCTTTATACCACGTGTACTTCAGAGCAAATGCAGTTTCTACACCTTACAACATCAATTGAAAATGTCTTTTCGCCCCAGTATACATATACAATTAGCTTTGTTGTGCACTTCGGGCGAGATGATTACGTACACGAAAATTATTTGGACAGCTTTTTCAAACTATTTCGTCCCCGGTCAAGATTCTGGCAGTGCCAATTTGATTGGCCATTTCAAAAGGTCATCTTGACGTGACCTCTAATGGGATGTTCTCAGATCCTCTTATCCAACGTAGTGATAATAAGGTTCTGTATTTTAATCAGATGGTTCAAGTTAATGTTTTATGTAAAAAGATTATTTCGATGATTAGTCTGAGGACAAAAACACGTTTACAGTGATATAAAAGCAAAGGTTTCCTACATAATTCAAAAAACTGCTTTAAAGGGACAAAACACTCAGGCTAATTATTTTACAAATGTATTGTCCTACATTTCTTATGAAACATATAACGTAAAACATTGACAAGTTCCACGACATTGTTAAGTATTTTAATTATTATCATTGAAATATCAAATCGTTGATCAATACGATTAAGCAGGTACAATATGGACGCGGTACCCATACCCGAGCCAAAGTTACGCACGTTAAACAAATGAGCTACATAACCACTGAGAATGGGATAAAATGATTTGTCAGCAAGATATTTCACCTAGTAAGGTAAACACACTACTGTCAGAGCAATTTGAGCAGTTCTAGACAAAAGTTGCATTACTCGACGAGCAAGGGACAGGGTTCGGCATACAAGAAGTTCGACCACAGTGTGTAATGGCGGACAACGAGCGTGTTTGAACATTTCACACACAAGCCACCACCATGAGATTTTCAGGCATATCACAGTAAAACTGACTTATCTAATTCCCATTAGAACTGATTTTTTCCCGATATATGTACAAATTTTAAAGATGCTCCACCGCTGACGAATGGTATTTTTTCACTATCAAAAACAGGATCAGTCGATTTGGTATTTTTCTTCAGTTACAAAAGTTACTTACTTTACATCATTACCACTATTGAAAAGTTTGAGCCTCTAATTTTACTTCAAGATAAAAATATTAGAAATAATCAATTGCATCCCGAAAAAATTCCGTGGCACTATGTTCTATATAGAGTGAAGTTCTGACTGCGCATGCACCAAAAGCAAAATAAATTATTTTATATGTTTTTGTGTTAATTAGACATATGTATACACGATTAAACACCAATTGTTATTCAAATGATGAGTATCATTTAGGGTCTGTCGGCGGTGGAGCATCTTTAATGTACATTGAATTGACTGAATTGTCCCTTTAAACATTGAAAAAAACGGGATGGACAGATGATACCATTAATTGAATATGACCTTATTTATGCACGAGACCAAGCCAATGTGACAATAGGATGTAATCATCTTAAGCAGGTAATGTCAATATGCACATGCAGTTCTAAACATTAATCTCAAGCTATCAAATCAGCAAAAATAGTAAAGTTTCTAACGCTAAAATGGAGCAAATGCTTAACTAGGTGACTGTGACCTACATATGCACAATGTACTTCTATGATTTCTCATCACTTTTCTGAAATGAATTTCAAAAACCAAGATTTACATGAAAAAGCTTTAAAAATATTTTCTCTATTCTAATATTTCATTAATCAGGACTTAAACAAGGAAATGTCAATTTTCACCATTTAACTTTTGACCCCTGAAATTACCACGAGCCCAGAAAAAATCGCATATTCTGATTTGCTTATCACTGAGTGGCCGTAAAACGACCCAAAGGGGTAGCAGTTCTTTGTTTGTTTGTTTAATTAATATTAAAGTCTTATTAACAGGGTCATGTAAGGACGGCCTCCTATTTTAGCGTTGTGTAGCGTGTATGACAGCGTTTTGGCAGACTGCGGTATATAGAGTGGTTCGCAGTACCGCACTGTTCAATACCAATTGAATCTAATAACCTAGACATGTGTGCAAAAACAGTATCATGAATAAACTTTATAAATTAACATTTTCTGTAATGCTTGAATATAATGTTATATTGATTTCGAAGTAATTTTAATTACCCGTTTGATATCACACCTCCTCAGTTGCAAAAAAGTTCGTGGTGGCGGAGTGGTTAGATGCTACATGACATAATATGTAATACTAGTTATACATCTTTTGGCTACGAGTTTAAAACCTAAATGCATCAGTTGCCAGAAAACTGAACCCATGCCGACGACTTTCTTCATTTAAAAGCACAAATACACAAATAGTAAATAAACTATATCCACCCTTATTCAAAGATGTTATTAGTGTTATGAATAAACGAACTAAAATATTATTATATGGACAGAAGACATACGGGGAGGGTTGCATGTTTCAATGTATTATTAGATTCATGTTCACTAATAACATATATTGTGAAACCAGACTTAGCGACCATCTCTCTAAAGTCCACTGCCTTGATTCAACCGGTGTATAAACGCCACCTGGCTATAATTTTCCTCTGACTCTTGGGTGGTCTTGATAAACAAGTTTGACTGTATTTAAATTCAATCATTATCTGTATATATTTTCAGACAATGTACATTTCTGAATAAAAATCTTTATCGATAAACGGAACATTGGCCCATTTAATACGTACCTCATTTATTGCACGATTCCAAAGAAAATCTCCATCTATCCTTGCTTGTCAATAAGATATATTGTCTTTATAGTAACTAAATCGACTTTGAAAGTCACATCTCAATCCGAAAGTGCGTTGTAACACAACCTCTGCTTAATTTACAACACTAATTGTGATACCAATCAGTTTCACTTACAGGTTGATGTGGTAACTACAGGTGAATACATGTATCTTGCGTAAGACTGAACATGAAACCCTTTGCAATTGTCTAAAGAACGTCACATTAGTGTGTTTTCACTATTTGTTTGTCCTGCAATGAGCACCGTTGGTAGAAAACGCCAGATGAGCCTTAAAGCTGGTCGCGTCTTCCAGCTGGTTGGAGACTTGAACTGCTGCTTGTATATGTTTGTTTCAATCGACTGTAACTGGCAAGTAATAACTCATTCCACGTGCGATTGTTGTACACGAGGTTGTCACGAACCCAACGTCTGTAGCTAGAAGGCGATATAAATGGAATCGCTTCACATGACACTCGGGTTCAGAGCGACGCTTGACAAACAACTCTCTCGTGAAATACAGAATTACAACGTAAGCAAACACATTAGGTAACGCGTTTTGTTGAATCACACATAAGCATCAACCGTCAAGGTGAGTTCAATGTACTATATATCTCCATCCCATTGCATACAAATACATTTAGTCCAAACGTGTACCATGTTGATTTGTCCAATCAAGAGGAATTATTGACGAACGTGTGAAGTGTGTGTGTGTGCTCTTGGGTACAGATCCCAGTCAGTACTGGTTTCAGCGATAACACACTGTATAGTTTTATAGTAAGCACTTCGGTGACATATTCTCGCCGAGCTAAAGCGCGAGCTGTCAACAACGTTTGATCGTTGCCATGGTTACGTCTCCAAGCTCGTGTGCCACTTGTATGCGCATTAACACAGTGCGTTGTATTCATCAAGCGACACAAAATTGGTTATGTCAACATGTTGCAGATATAACTAATTCCTCGTGTCTGTGTGATTTATTTTAATATTGTATCGATATTGTGGTATAATCCACTTGCTTGCCTGGTGTATAAACAGGGCAGTAATGATCGAAGCCATTGAGCTGAACAGCATCTAAATAAGCAGCTATTCGTCAGAACAACCACTTCCAAGCTATCGATTCTGTCCTTACATCACGATAATAGAATAAAAATTAGTTGAATACCAGATCTTTAAATGACCCGCTGACTCATGCAGTATATATAGGTCAATTTCTATCACTGGGTTTGTTGTCCTTATAATTGAATGGATCAAAATCGATTGTGCGTGTTATTCGAATATGATAGCTATAATAGGTCAAACTGTACTGTAAAATCACAATTGTTATATAATATGGCAAGGAAACATTTTCTTGATTTCCTCTCTCATGCTGGTTCGCTAGGATAAATGTAAGCTATACATACTATATCATTTTATCATTCTTTCTCTTTTTATTCGTGAGTATGTAAGTTCGCAGAATTGTACTTGACCTTGAATTTACTGAAATTCAATCCCCGGCGAATTAAAACCACTGTACAGTTTTGTAAATTAACTGTTTGTCGCGGTGACTAACCTAAGTCTGATTATGACTATTTCACTCAGAAGAATCAAAGCTCTTCTAGATTCGTTAGTATGAAAATTACAGAATATATCATTTTAAAATTTTATTGTATTTGCAGTCTAAACATTTTCAAAGTGATTTGTTGTCGTCCGGATATCACGAGTATAATCACACGCTAAAACAGTGGTTAACACAGGAAGTGCTGTAAGTGTACATTAGCGGTAAGTGTATTTTGGCGATTTTCTCGGCTGTAATAATACACTAAGCTATCATAAAGCAAAGTGAATCTTCTGTATGCTGCAATGCTCGGTACGCGGGTTCATTGTTGTGTGAACATGCTTATTATCAATATGGCGCTTTAACTTGATTGACCCAAAATAAATAATCTCTTACGTCATCCTGATATCCAATCTATCCCATGGTTCATTGCGGCCCCCACAATGAAACGTGGAGACCGCCTGCAATGCAACTTGGGAGATATTGCTCGATATCATCATTCCATTTCACACACATCAGATAGATTTATTTTTGACGAGATTGTTGTGAATTTAGGTCACTATTTGCACCAGTTGCGACAACTACTTTAACAGCTTAAGACACAATGGAAATTGGTTTAAATCGACTGTCGGTCTCTGCTGTCGAGTATTATCCATTATCCAAAGGAGCATTTATCCGTGTGGATTTCGGGAAAAGTCTTTTGAAACTATAACAAATCATAATAAGTTTCAGCGTATTTGTGCTAAATTTTCGCTTACCGAAGAAACATATTCATATTGTGTATTTTTCTTGGGTTGAATACGTTAATGTCGAGCTTTACAATTGTAAAATAACTTGCATTATATGTAATAAACTATTAATTAAATGATTTTTATTTTTATGCTTATAAAACAAACTTAGACAGAGATAATAGTAAACTTTTTATCAGGAAGTTAATTAATCGAACAAGCAACCAAAAAATTGCCTCTTGGATCTATTGCAAGAATATCTACTGAGTTAAGGACTACAGAATAAACAATAATACTTCCATTAAACCGATATGAAGTATATCATCACAAACACGGAGATTGGATTCATTTGCCACAATACTCATAAACGGCGACTGGCGATAATGAAATTAGGTTAATGGTGTATCAAATGTCTGTAACATAGTCTCTATATGACGAAGTATGATATTTATGCCGTAATTAAAATATCATATAAATATCTACAGACATTTGAAAAACAACAAATCCTGCTAGTCGACGTATAGATTTTCCCATAATAAATTTCTTCATTTTGATCCAGACAATTTGACAAATGGAGCCTGTATAATCACTTGAGCTATATGCTAAGCGTAAATCAAATTTCCCCGGCTATAAGTTTCTGATTTTGAGTGTAGACACAGAAGGAAGTTAAATGAGCAATCTTTGATTTCAAACAGTTTAAGGAGTGCCGAAAGGGAGCGAAATGAAAAGTTACATCTTTTCCTTAAACAGTGATTCATTCGTGCCAAACAGCAATCGCGTCCACTATTACAAATAGCCACAACATGAATACATTCAACAACATACAACACATCGCATTAGGGGTAACTGTCGTTTTTTCGATTTTAGTTTTATCTTTCAATGGGCTTGTCAGCATGAATTCCACATGTTGGTTGGAAGCTTTCCATACAGCCTCCAAATATTCGGCATTCCAGCCCATCTGTGGTACTTCGCATGGTGCGTGCGGTATATCCATATTATGTGTTCTTGTATAGTGGAACTCTTGCCCTTTTATAGTGCTATATCACTGAATCGTGTCGTCGAAGACACCAAGCAACACATCCCACGCGGTCACATTATACTGACAACGGGCGAACCAGTCCCTTAATGCCGAGCGTTAAGCAGGTTGATTTATTGTTGGGTGTTTATAGTCAATATTTAGGTTATAACCTCTACTCGAAACTGTGTCCCTCCTCATTTCTCAACATGAGCTTGGGACCGGCTACGGCGGAGTTAGCGCTAAGCAGGAGCAGAAACTACCACTTTACTAAACTTTGGTGTGTCTCGACCAGGGGACAGAACCCAAAGCCTACCTCACAGGGGCGAGTGCTAAACTGAAGTCCAAAAGTGAGACGATGTCAAGGGACACGTTAGTAAAAAGAAAGTTAGTTTGGATGAAGAGAAAAGATAAGATCCTATTGAGTCGCCTTTTACGATCATACAACAGGGGAACTTGATACAATTCTAACTTGTTTGATTAATTAACGTCCTATTAACAGCTATGGTCATGTAAGGACGGCCTCCCATGTATGCGGTGTGTTGCGTGCATGTTGTGCGAGGTGCGTGTTTTGAGAGACTGCGGTATATTCATGTTGTGTCTTCTTGTATAGTGGAACTGTTGCCCTTTTTATAGTGCTATATCACTGAAGCATGCCGCCGAAGACACCAAGCAACACACTCCACCCGGTCACATTATACTGACAACGGGCGAACCAGTCGTCCCACTCCCTGTATGCTGAGCGCTAAGCAGGAGCAGAAACTACCACTTTTATAGACTTTGGTGTGTCTCGGCCAGGGGACAGAACCCAGAGCCTTCCTCACAGGGGCGAACGCTCAACTCGAGGCCAAAAATGAGGCGGTGCCAAGGGAGGCATTATGAAGGATAAAGTCAGTTAGGAAGAATAGAAAAGATAAGATCCTAAATTTAGTCGCCTTTTACGATCATGCAATAGGGGCAGCAGGTACAATTCTAACGCCCTACCTGCAGGGCAATTCTAACACTCTCCCAGCAGGGCAGACTTGTACAAGACAATGAAACAACAACTGATCAACTAAAATCACGAATGATGGGAGTTATGAAACTACTCAACACGTCTTGATTTATCCACCACTAGTTATAGAGTAATTATCGCCACCAACTTTAATTAGTCGATAAATATTGACACAGCATTTATATAAGGTAATAAATGAGGTTATGTGGTAATATGTGCTGGAGTCGTTTGATAATTAATCTATTGAATGTGATAATTACGATAGTCCACATGGACCGAGTACAAAGTTTCAACCAATGGTCTGAAATATGTGTGTATTATATAATATCACATCTTATATAACTGAATTAGTTCTACGTTTTATTTTATACCCACTCCCTTAAGTTACTCCTTATAATTGAATTAGTTGTAAGTCTTTTATATCCACTCCCTCAAGCTACTCTTATATAATTGAAGTAGTTGTAAGTTTTTTATACTCACTACTTCAAATTACAATTAAATAATAGAGGTAATTGTACGTTTTATTTTATACTCATTCCCTCAAGTTACACTTATATAATTGAAGTCGTTGTACGTTTTATTTTATACTCACTCTCTTAAGTTACACTTATATAATTGAAGTATTTGTACTTTTTATTTTATACCCACTCCTTCAAGTTACCCTTATGTAATTAAAGTAGTTCTACGTTTTATTTTATACCCACTCCCTTAAGTTAGTCTTATAAAATTGAAGTAGTTGTACGTTTTATTTTTATTCTCTTATTTCCTCCAAAGATGACTGCACAAAGAATGGCAATTAACATCAAAACAGCACATATAAATTTACAAAATATGTACAAGTTAAAGTCCTGTATAATTAGAAATGAGTTGAAAAGACAATACCAGCATGTTACATTTCCTAATCGAAAATCATATCAATCTTAATTCCAAAAACGATGGCAAGTGCTTATTCTCAATCTGACTAAAATACAGATCCTTATGACCACTCAATTGAAAAGAGGATCTGACAACATCCCATAGGGAGTCATGTTTCGGATGACCTTTATACCACTTGTACATCAGATCAGATGCATTTTCTACACCTTGCAACGTCAATTGATAACGCCATTTCGTCCCAGTATGCATATACATTCAGCTTTGTTGTGCTTTTTGGATAAGATGACTACGTACATGAAAATAATTCTGACAGCTTTTTGTAACTGTTTCGTCCCCAGACAAGATTCTGGCAGTAGCAATTTAATCGGCCATTTCCAAAGGACACCAGAACGTGACTCCCCTATGGGATGTTTTCATGTCAGATCCTCTTATTTTTACGTAACGAAAATACGAATCTGTATTTTAACTAAATGATGGTTACCAAATGAAACGTCAAAATGATCATAAACGGAAAATGTATAGGTACATTGGTGAGATTGTTAAATCGTGTTTTAAAAAAAAACGCGTCATTTGGTTGTCATTGTCTCAAATTAAGTAGTTGGGATACAAGTTACTATATTCGTTATGTTTGTTTTTATTGTTAGACAACAAATTAAAACGAAACTGTTGATGTACTTTGGTTTGGTCAATCTGATTGAAATATAATTCCTTCTAACCACTCCGTTCGATAGAATATCTAACAACATCCCACAAGGGGTCATGTTTGGATGACCTTTGTATCACGTGAACTTCAAATCCAATACATTATACATTGCTAAATCAATTGACACGCCATTTCGTCCTAGAATACATTTACAATAATCATCGTTGTGCTATTTGGGCGAGATGACTTAGTACACAAAATTTATTCCGAAAAGCTTTTTCAAACAATTTCGTCCCTTTAAAGTCTTATTCATAATTATGGCAGCGGCAATTTGACTGGCTATTTCAAAAGGTCACCTGCACATGACAGCTAATGGGATGTTTTCAGATCCTCGTATTCAACACAGTGAAAATAAGAATCTTCATTCTAATAAGATTGTGGTTTGGTATCAATCCTTTAACCAGAAATGTCGCTTCTTAAATAAAATAGGGAAATTATATTTTTAAATGCTACCACGGCTTTCGTCAAGGTGACCCAGTCATCCCTAAGTGGCCAACAACAGCATATATTCAATCAATTTTACAGATTACACCTGTACTTGTACACTGTAAATCAATTGTACTTTTTGTAGTTAAGGTGGCAATATAGACAAAAGCGTGTGGCTCAAAGAGGAACAACTCTTACATTTAGAGAAATTATGTGGTACAATTTGTTCTTTCACTACGTTTCCGAAACAAAAAATATTGAAGTAATTTTTAACAATTAAAACATTAGAACATCATCGTCGATGACCTAACACTGCTTAAACATAACATACATGGTAAAAGATTGAAATGAGGATAGACTGTATCGTCCAGTATAAAATGTAAACAAAAATAATATAGATAAGTATGATATAACTTGCAAATAATGGCAAAATCATGAATTGGAATTAATGTATTCCATGACAATTTAAACGGTAACTCTCCACTGACTTTAAAAACTTGTGTTCTCGTAATCTTTAACAAAAACTTTGATTATAGATGACATGATCCATAGTGATATTGAAACCTTCTCGGAAATAAGACTTCAAAATGGCCCTGCAGGTAGGGCATTAGAATTGCACCTGCTGTCAACATGCGCACTGCAGGTAGGGCGTTAGAATTTTTACCTGCTGCCCCTATTGCATGATCGTAAAAGGCGACTAAATTTAGGATCTTATATTTTCTCTTCTTCCTAACTGACTTTATCTTTCCTAATGCCTGCCTTGGCACCGCCTCACTTTTGGCCTTGAGTTGAGCGTTCGCCCCTGTGAGGAAGGCTCTGGGTTCTGTCCCCTAGTCGAGACACACCAAAGTCTATAAAAGTGGTAGTTTCTGCACCTGCTTAGCGCTCAGCATACAGGGAGTGGGACGACTGGTTCGCCCGTTGTCAGTATAATGTGACCGGGTGGGGTGTGTTGCTTGGTGTCTTCGGCGGCATGCTTCAGTGATATATCACTATAAAAAGGGCAACAGTTCTACTATACAAGAAGACGCAACATGAATATACCGCAGTATCCCAAAACATGCACCTCGCACAACATAAACGCAACACACCGCATACATGGGAGGCCGTCCTTACATGACCATAGCTGTTAATAGGACGTTAATTAATCAAACAAACAAACAAACCCTATTGCATGATCATAAAAGGCGACTAAATTTAGGATCTTATCTTTTCTCTTCTTCGTCATCCTTCCTAATGTCCCCCTTGACACAACCTCACTTTCGGTCTCGCGCCTTTGAGGTAGGCTCTGGGCAGTTACTACAATGCAAGAAAAAAACCAATATATATATATCTCAACAGATCTATGTAAAGTATATACTCTGTATTGTATGCTTCTGATAGTACTGTCAGTTCACAGAATAGACGGATATTTTTCTGACATAACTAACGTAGATCGTGTCTTGCAAGGATTTATAAGTGAGAAGGATTCGTGACTGTCTCTTTACATTACTAAACACCACGCGAGACGCCTATGAACTGGGAATAAAAACCATTTTTCTCAACAAATACTTGTCTTATCGAGTAAAAGGAACCACCAATGTAAAGTTTATTAAATTTCACAACGTTTATTACTTGCTTTAAGAACGGAATATTTAGAGGATATGTCTAAATTTGCGTTAAAAATACGACAGCTCATGAAATGATGGCCCACTTCAGAAAGTAAGACGGTAACCCTCGCATCCGTCAGCTACATCAAAGGCTGCGCCGGCGGATATCAAAGGAAAATCAGTCGTCGTCCAGCGTCACGGTCAGTGCCCAAACACAAAAGCTCCTGCATTGTATTTCCCCAAAACCCAGTGTGACTTATCCTTCTCATATACGTCCTTATGTCTTGTAATGAAAATAGCGAAATTGAAGCGTAAGTAATATGCACCTGGAGATCCAAATTATTATGTATATCGAACGTTACTTGGAAATTTGTGTGGCTTAACACTACGTAGTGTACAATTTATCGTTGGTTGGACAAATAAACTGGGGCCAATATAATGATATTTCACAGTGCTATAACTACTCCTACACAACTTTATGATATGATTATGACTATGTATGCAGTTGTGTTTATCTGTAGTAAACATTAAAAGTTGTCTTCGCCGGACCTACATGTACCATAATTTAGCGACGCATTATAGTAATGATGCCGAGATGGCCCCCGCGACCACATGTCATTTTGTAACCATATGGCCGTTCAACCCAATATGCTAATGAGATTTTGGATCATGATAACTATTAGTTTCGAAAATCGACGATGTTTTCTCGGATTTCTCCAGTTGTGTATAAGTGTTGGCATTGAATGATACGTTAAGGTTGATTTTGAGAACAAAATCTTTATTGACTCAAAGTACAAAACGAAAAGTTTTTACTTCATTATTTTGCAGTAGGTAAATCAATGTTAAATGTACACAGACAATTTTTAGCATAACTATGATCTCAATGTCATTACCATAACGTATGGAAATATAGCTGGAACATGTATTTTAGCACTTAAAATGATTTTTCTTTTCGTTATACATCCACAAAAATTTCATTTCACAAAACTGAACACATATGTGTATATAACAGAAGAAGAAATACGATATTTGCGCAGTGTTTAATATTTGTTTATTTACAACTACAGGAAAATGTAATTTGATTTTCATAATAACACAACTTACGAAGCCAATTAAAAAATCTTTTTTTTTATTTGAACATAAACATATTTCATTGGTAATTGCAATTTCAATATCTATTTGATAATTTTATCATTTATTCCAATCTGATTAAAATACAGAACCTTATTATCACTACGATTGATAAGACAACATCCCATTAGGGGTCACGTTCTGGTGACCTTTGGGAATGACCAATCAAATTGCTGCTGCCAGAATATTGTCTGAGGACGAAATAGTTTGAAAAAGCTATTAGAATTATTTTCGTGTATAGAGTCATCTCGCCCAAAGAGCACAACAAACCTAAATGCATATTTATACTGGGACGAAATGGAGTTATCAATTGACATAACAATGTGTAGAAAATTGATTTGAAGTACATGTGGTAAAAAGGTCATCCGAACATGACCCCTTATGGGATGTTGTCAGATCCTCTATTGAACGTAGAGGTTATATTCTCGATAAGACCCAGATTTGTGGAGTGATTTCGTGGTGCCTTTTTGTCACCAGTTATGGAGGATCCGCTAACATCGTAATGATATTTTCCTTTGGGTACCAAAGGATGTCTTGCAGTAGTGGCCAGTAGAAACGGTTCCGATGAATAACCTGCACCTCGACCTCTTCATCATTGTCTACATCATGGATGATACTGTGGTACGCTTGATCATCATTCATACCTGACCACACAGTACTTGTTGACAAAGCTGTTATCGACGCCAGCTACCTTGACTAGATTTGGATTATTTTTATGGGTAACTAACAGTGAACTGGCGTTGGCTTCATGTACACAATACAAGACGAAATCTACGTAATCTACACACTGCATAAAGTAAGCATTGAACTTACTTAAGTTGGGTAATTTTTACCCTTAAAGGTTAACAAATAAATTTTCCTGTGAATAAAAGTTAGACTTTATCAAAATATCAAAGTATCAGCAGTTTTAATCTATTTTGCTCACCTGGTGAATTTACATTGTTTTTAACAAAGGTTTAAGTGTTGTTGGTAACGTCGCTTCGATTTCGTTCTCTTCATCCTCGACGACTATGTATTATAATTGATGATCCAGCTAAAAGTAAGACTTCCCCTGCATACATGGGAGGCCGTCCTTACATGACCATAGCTGTTAAAAGGACGTTAACTAATGAAACAAACAAACAAACAAACAAACACAAGTCAGATACGTCCTTGATATCGCCTCCCTTGTTGACGTAATTGTCAGCGGTCTGTTTTAAAGCTCCTCAAATGCCATCAGCTGCCCCTGTGCCGTGTCCTGCTTCCGTAGATCCCATGTTGCCACTGTGAACCCATACCTAAACAGTTTTGTGGTAAACAGGTAGAAATTTTGATTATTTCTGTATTGAGTCGTAGGGCCATCACTTATGGAATGGATTTTTGTTGCTTGGGTCTTTGAGCGAAGTCCTTCCCGGATTGATGTAGGTGTGTCCAAATAGCAACGGGTCCGTGTTTGAGACAATCCGATAATGTACAGAACGAATGCACGGTGTTGTTTATGTAGGCTTCACAAGTGTGAAGAGAAATCTGCCGCTGGGAACAACGAAAATGCAAGCTCTGTACATTAGAAGCATATTTGTAGTTGTAGTTTTCGGAACCACAATTACATGACCCTGATTGTAATTGACGTTAATTAATCAAACAAACAAAGCACTATGATCTCCTCGTGATTCTGTCTCAGGCGAAATACCGAATCGTTTTGTATTGATGCCGAATGTAAAACAACGTGACTGGAAGCTTTTGCAATATCTTTGTTAAGGTCTTCCGTCAGAATTTGCGTAGTCATACTCTTTTCCTTTCACTGTTATGCTGATCATTGTGATGCCTTGTCCATTCTTTTTTTCTTTCTTTCTTCACTCCTGTTCTTCCACATAAGCAACCATGTTTGTTTTCCTGAATCTATATCATCACTCAATGCGATACACCGGTATTTACAATAACTGCAATCTCGATACATGCAGTCTTTGTTTTCGGTGTCGCATGTGACATCTTTCAAGAAAGTGTCAATGTTATTTGATTTGATGATTTGTTCTTGGAAGCATTTATTTAATTTGAAGCACAGATTTTCGTGTGTTTGGAAGAGGCATTCTCTCTGTCCTTTTCGGTAGCTTTTAGTATGTCGAAGGGATTGAAATAACAAAATAAGTTGTAAGTTACCTTCATATCGCCATAATCGGTTTCGGTTAAAAACCTTTTATGGAGCGTCTTCATGTTGTCGCAAAGGAGTATGATTTGCTTCTTAAGTCCTTTTCTCGTAATTGTGGATTTTTTCCCAGCATTTACTCTTGAATTGTCATCTCTTTCTAAGAAATCTTGTACGTGTTTCTTCGATATGGGCGTCCTTATTTCTCACGTCCTTGCCGTTCCTGTCATATATGTGCTCGAGTAAAGCCTAGCAAACCTCTTGTATAACTGCCACCCTTTTACCCTTTTCAACACCTTTGAAGATCAGATCAAACTTTATATTTTATTTTTCTCGTCTACACTCTTTGTTTTGTTGTATCTATTTCTCGATCGATCTATGATTGACCGGAAGATGACTAGAAGAGCTTTCTTTGTTTCCTGTTTTTAGCCCACCATCTTATTCAAATCGCTTTTCGTCCGTGGTCCGTGGTCCGTTAACAATTCTTGTTATCGTTATGTCTCGGAAAGTACTGAAGGGATCATTCTCAAATTTCATTTGTAGGTTCCCCTGGGCCCTAGTTGTGAATATTGCATTTTTGGACTGATCGCTCCACAAGATGGCCGCCAGGCAGCCATCTTGGATTTTGATAGTTAAGTTTGTTATCGCTATTTCTCAGAAAGTACCAAAGGGATCATTCTCAAATTTCATATGTAGGTTGTTCTGGACCCTAGTTGTGCATATTGTGTTTTGGAACTGATCTGTCAACAAGATGGCCGCCAGGCAGCCATCTTGGATTTTGATAATTAAAGTTTGTTATCGCTATTTCTCAGAAAGTACCGAAGGAATCATTCTCAAATTTCATACATAGGTTACCCTTGGGCCCTAGTTGTGCATATTACATTTTGGGACTGATCGGTCAACAAGATGGTCGCCAGGCAGTCATCTTGGATTTTGATAGTTAAAGTTTTTTATCGCTATTTCTCAGAAAGTACCAAAGGAATCGTTCTCAAATTTCATAATAGTTCCCCTGGGTCCTAGTTGTGCATATTGCATTTTAACACCATTTTTATTTGACCCTTTTTCTTTCGCATTTGATATCTTTCTCTTTCTTTCCTTTTATATTCGCCGTGTTTATTTGTATTTTCTTTGCCGCCACAACGCAGCTCTTTCTGTTCCTGAAAAAAACCCATTCGTTTCTTTGTCTTTTTTTAAGTTCTGTCTTATCTTTAGCGCTGGTTATATCATCGTACAAATCACAAACACTTGTGACCAAATTTGGTGGTTTTTCGCTAGTTTCAGATAAAAGTTCAAAGAATTTTTTTCTGTGGCCGCTAAGTCTTTATCCGTTTCATTAACGATGGTTTTGAACACTGCAATAAATATAAATAAATAAATCAGTACTACCTATTTATAAATAATTTATTATGGTCAAGTAAAATGATTATCTTCTTTATTTCCATGTGTTACATTTCATTTTAATGATTTATCTTTAATTTGTATACTGATTAATCATTTTCATAATAAAAGTCATTTGCGTAACGCTGTTGTAATAATCGTTACCGAACTTTTACTTTTCAGTTATGTGCTATTAATGAATCATTCTTTATTTTATTTGATGATTTTACCATCTAATGATTTATTTTTAATTTGTATACTGCCATTACTGGTCAATCATTCATTTTCATATTGAATGTCATTTCCATAACGGTGTGGTCATTGCCATTACTGGAATGCTCGTTCTGGCGATGCCAGTGCGGTAATGACTTTTTATTAATAAAAACACCCACCGAAATGACCCCTAAACAGTACACGGAGAAAATCAGTTTGTTCCCATACACAACCAGGGTCATGTAAGGACGGCCTCCCATGTATGACGTGTGGAGCGTGTATATGTTACATGCGAGGTGCGTGTTTTGGGAGACTGCGGTATATTCGTGTTGTGTCTTCTTCTTTATTCGAACTCTTGTCTTTAATTATCTGATCAATATAACACTACAGCTTGGTTACAAGTCGAGTTTGGTCCTAAATATGATTTTATAAACCCGTGCACTCATTTTTTTAAGATACGTTCTTGGTGTTTATTTATTGATATTTGTCCAAATATATTTAAATATATTATATTGACATAAAAATGTATTTCCCTTTTTTCACAATCTGATTAAAACACAGATCCTTATAGCCACTCCGCTCAATAAGTAGTGATAATAAGGGTCTGTATTTTAATCAGATTGCTTTTTCCGATGGTCCGGTTATACTGTGCCCATCCAGAAACGTATATTAAAGAGATTGACAACTCCTCCAATTTTACGATCGGCATATGTACCTCTGTATGTGGTTAGGGTTCTTTTGATCAAGGACGTATACGAGTCTCACTTATAAATCCTTGTTTTGATAAACATTAACTCTTATATAGATAAATACAGCAGAATAACTTTCTGATCGATAGGCTATAAAACTTTAGTCATTTTCAGATGGTTTGAGTACGATTTTGGAAAGAAAAAAACACACGATATTTTAACTTATATATTAATAAAACAAAATGCACTTTCGGTTTTTAATAACTAATTTTCGAAAAATTAGGTAAAATTGCTTATTTTCATGTTTTCAAAAATCATGTTAAATAACATCAATTGGTAAAACTTATCACATCAAACCATGATAAAATGTTTAAACTTTGTGTGGATCCAAAAATATTTTAAAAGTAGTTAGCCTTGGGAAAATGCATATAAACTGAAGGTCCCTCTGTCTGTCAACATAGATAATGAAGACGTTTCCAATTTCTATGTAAATATATGTTTCTGTCCCATCTTTCTAAAGATCTACATACATTATACAGTATATACGTAGTGTGTGCATTACAACGTTAACATTAGCCTCTATATATACAATCTAACTGTGTATCCAGTGTATAAAAAAACAAAGAAATGTCACTTTAAAAAGATGGCTACATATGTATTTTTAACCGAGCACATCCTATGTTCTACTTGTTAAATAATATTGCGATGACAAAGAATTGTAGCTAAATTTTAACAGTTATTTCCCGTACTTTTTTCACCTTACTTGTACCTGTATGATAACATCCGAAACATTCCGAGTGTAATGTTCCGAATACGGTTACCTTATTCACACACGTACTATCGAAATTTAGCCTTAATTACTTACTATTTGACTAAGTATTTACCAATTAGTCACAAATTTATCATATCAGAACCAAAGAGTTATATCACAGATATAAAATCTTTATGTCTTTTTGCTTCTTTACCATTAAGAATATATGTTGAATTCATCTTATTCACACGTGGCTTTTACGAATGTGGTAAAGTTCACTCCCATCGCCATATTGTTACCTCTCTCATGTCGCCGGTTGACTCACTGCCTGGGTGAAAGTTTGCTGCAGACTCAAGTCTTTGACTAATTCGAAACCTAAAATGGCTGGAAGGCTTCCAGCGGTTGTCATAGATAATGGCACAGGGTATGAATTCATATTATGTTTTATGTCGCCAACCAAATCAAATCACAAAACCCAAAATTGTCTGGGTGGGCGGACCGGGTGTTTGTAATTTGGGACAGTGGAATTTCGGTCCCCAATAAACAAGTTTGCATGCATGTCATTCGTTCCACCGACTGGCTCGTTAATTCCCGTCACTTGTAATGAATAATCCTTCCCTGTGTTGCTTTAACTGTCTTTATCACGTGATTGTAGACAGCCTATACGATTTCCAGTGTGTCTACAACAGGAAATAAATGCTTGACAAACCACCCATTTCACTTCCGTGTTTAACTCGTCTCGCTCTACACATCTCTTACATTTATTGTGTATAAGATCTGGCTGTTGGCCGACGAGCAGAAATAAGGCGTTGTCTACTATCGTTTATATTTGGCTAAAATGTCGCTTGGCCAAAGTTTTAAAAGTCCTACAGGGACCCCAGCTGTCATCATTGATAATGGTACTGGGTAGGTCAATTTTTTTCAACCCTGTAGAAATCTTTCTTTCAATTTTGGAAGGAATGTATACATCTAAAAGCAGGAAGTAGACTTAATTGTAAATCTCTATTTTTATTGTTTCCTTTTAAATTGATATGTTTTGCTAGTTGCAAAATCATGTGTTGAAAGCTGTTCTTGTAAAAAAATATGTGAAAAATGTTTTGCATCTGATAAAATCATTATTACTTTAATCTGAGACTGATGAAATAAATTAAACAATATCAGTAGATGTTATAGAGTTTGTAGAACTTTTCCTCCTCCATATTGATTCATTATTTATACAGATCCATGACCAGGGTTACATATTACTAAGAATTAGTTGTGTTGTTTGTCATTGTCTGTTTCCTTGTGCTCATGAGGTTGAACTAGACTTGGATATTTGAGAATAAAATAGAAAACTATGTTGTTTTTCATCCAGCATCACCATGATATAGGGGGTGGGATCGAGTGTTGTTGTACAATGTTCTCTATATGTCTGTCTTATTATTCCATCCTGTGGTTGCGATCAGGGATCACTACGGCTGAAAGAATACACGAGTCAGTCATTGTCAGTATTTTGACAATACTGAAGGGGTCATTAAGAAATAGTAAAGTATTTTCCTGAATTGTATGGTCTGCAGTGCTTTGAATCCTCTTGAATTCCAGATGTCATTTCTAGAGACCACGGTAGCTGATCGAGTGGTTAAGATGTCTCCACATATTACCACATGACCTCCACCTCTAAGTCCCCAGTTCAAATTCCATGTGGGGGCAGGCAGTTGCTGCTGGTCGGTGGTTTTTCTTCCGGTGGCTATAGCTATAAAAAGAAATTAATATGTTAACAGGAAGAAGTTTATTTCCCTGAAAGAAGTGTTCTTTGCAGATATAGACATTATTGTATTGCATAATAAAGATTCAGAACAGTATAAAATAACCACAAGTTATCTACCATTTAATAATTGATTATTACTGATGGGAAGTCTTTCGAAAAATAATAATTGATTGATCAAAAATTGGTCCAACACTAACTAATATTCTATTATGGCCCTTTCCTGAGGGAACTGTTCTCCTATAGTGTTGTCTGGTGAGATATAGTCCCCGAGTCGAAGACGAGGGGACTATACCTCGCCAGACAACACTATAGGAGAGCTGTTTCCGAGGGAAAGGGCCATAATAGATTTAGTACGTCACATGACATTCATTATGACGTCATATATTTGGTCGCGTGCTCATTCCCGGGGAACCATACTTTGGTATAGTTACCGTAGTCAGGTATAGTCTCCCGTAGTCAAGAAGGACAGGAAACTGTCTCAAAATAGATCATGGCTGTTATCCAATCGCATACCTAGTAATTATCATGTGATGTACTAAAACCACTTGACAAACCTCCAAATGGAAACTGAAAAGTTATAGTTTTCATGCACTTTTCATTGATTCGTAAAGTTTTAAATTATTTTTTATTAACACTTTGGAAGAAAAATGTTGTTCTCGTTTCAATGCAATTTTTTAAACTAATTGATCTGATACTATATAACTTGAATATTTTTTTGTTACAGCTACACAAAGATGGGATTTGCTGGCAACACCGAGCCACAGTGGATCGTACCATCAGCGATCGCCGTGAAGGAATCAGCCACGGTAGGCGACAGATCAATTCAGAGGCTCGGAAAGGGAGTAGAGGATCTAGATTTCTACATTGGGGATGAAGCTCTTAACACCCCTTCATATTCTGTCAAGGTATGTTGTAGATCCATATTGCTTTGGATTTCTAATAGTACTTGGCCCAATTTCATGAACATTCCTTAACTTAAGGAATTCCTTAACTTAAAATTATCCATAGGAAGCATTATGGAAGTTAAAGAAAACCTTTTTAAGTTAAGGAGCCTACCTTAAAACATGGAGAATTTTAAGTTAAGGAGTGTTCATGAAACTGGGCCCTGATGGTTACCATTTTGTTACAACCAGGTATATCAGGACCCAGTCTATGTGGTAGATAGGATATGATTTTATCCTTACGGAAAGCACAGGTTTGCTAAGTGCTGATCAAACATCCAAAATCTTTCACTAGAGTTGAAATAACCCTTTCTACTTGACAAATATTTTGTTATGATTCCTCTATAACAAAAATCGAATGATGAAATTTTAGTTATTTCAATGCATTTGCATCAAGTAATTTTCTTCGAACCAGGGCATCTCAATTCCAGTATTAAATGTACTGTATCTTGATACCAGTATTAGATGTACTCGATCTTGATACCAGTATTAAATGTACTGAATCTCGATACCAGTAATAATGTACTCAATCTCTATGAAACTCGATCTAGATACCAGTATTAAATGTACTCGATCTCGATTACCAGTACTAATGATTACATTTTGTCACCAGTGGCCCATCCGACATGGAGTGGTTGAGGACTGGGATCTTATGGAAAGATTTATGGAACAGGCAATCTTCAAATATCTACGGTCTGAACCAGAGGACCATTTCTTCCTCCTGGTGAGCAGAACACATACATTTGATTGTCCTAACCATGAAATTCATAGAAACAAGGGACATGTAGTTTTACACACATATTTTTTTTTATTTTTTTTTAGTGTCTTTCACTCTTAAATAATGGCCGGAATCAGAGTCTGAGATCGAAATCCCGACCTTTACATTTTTTTTCATAGAAAAAGTGGAAAAAACAAAAGTAAGGGTCAGTCGGGTAACCCTAAACAGACTTTTTTTTGTTTTTTTTTTGGCTAGGCCCAAGGATCATGAAACAGCCTTAGACTTAAGTTTTTGCTTAGTCAATAAACATTTTTGTATTTTTTTGTTACGTTGTCTGTGATTGGCCAAGTCAAAACTTAGACTATATTTTGACTGTTTCATAATCTTGGGGCCTAAACACTAATTTTCAAATTCTGATGAGTCCCAGCAGAAAGAAATATAGAGAGTTTTAAAAAAAATTGTTGAGTCCCACAGGAAATTGGAAGTCCAGGACTCCTCTAAGCAAAACCCATAAACTACTGAATTTGCATTTGTGCCTTACACTTATAGACCTATCTAGTAGATTTAATAAAGATATTTTTATTTTATTTGAAACAAAATATATTTTTTCGATATTTCTATAGTTGTAGTTAAACATAGATTGAATGTAAATAGGAATTTAAATAAAAAAAAAATAAGTAACTTTTTCATACTTTCTTTAGAAATAGTTACATAAACAGACATTTGTTTTAAGCTTTCTTGACAGATTTTCTTGATACATGTATAAGATACTATAAATATTGCAAATGATGCAAATTCTGCATTGCATCTTACAGAGTTACCTCCCTTACCGGTAGGTATCCATTGTGAAATAATTATTTTGTGAGCAAAATTCACAGTTTTCTTTGAACAGTATGCTGTTCTGCTCGTTAACACATGATGTCACAATCAGTACTTACCTGCAAGGGTAGATAGCTCTGTAATATGTAGATGCAGAATATATTTAAGTACTTGTTATTGAGAACTGAACTTCAACTCTTTTTCAGACTGAACCACCACTCAACACTCCAGAAAACAGAGAATACACAGCAGAAATTATGTTTGAGTCTTTCAATGTTCCAGGTTTATATATAGCTGTACAGGTAAGACAACTAATCAAGGTGATCAGGTGGTGTAGTGGTCACTCATCTTTAACTAGCACAAATCTGATCGTGAACAGGTCAAGGGTTCTGCTTTCGTGTGGATTTACCTTCGCGATCACAGTAAATTTGGGAATATTAATCTCTGCAAATGCATATAAACTTTTCATATGTACTGATACATATCTGCATTTAATTTTCAAATTCACGAAAAATTAATTTCAGAAACTTGTTTCGAAGTAGAAATTGTGAAATTAAAAAAAAATCTCATCATGAAGGTTTTCTCCACGCACTGCGGTTTCCTCCCATTAAATATAGATCCTGTTATATAACTTGTTTGGCATTCAATATAAAATAAGCAAAGTTTATACTCAATTGAAATTAAAACTTTGTATAAGTGCAAACAGATTAATTACAAATCCCATCGGGCTTGAGGATTTATTACATCGAAGTATGGTAGAATTTGAGGTATTCGATGACATTTAAGAGAAATCTATGATCTTAAATTGTATTGTTAGATGTGGCAATTTTTGTGATAGAAGCATAATCTAACATTAACGTTACACCCATGAAACTTTCTGTAACATAGAACATGGTTGATGATATAGCCAATATGTTTTCAGGTAAACATGATGCAGACTATTGTATCTATGGTTGAATCCTAATTTCAGAACCAACTTTCCCTTACATATGCTGATGTTTGTTTACTATGGTTGATTTTAGGCTGTTTTAGCTCTAGCTGCTTCGTGGACGTCTCGACAGGTAGGAGAAAGGACGTTAACAGGAACTGTGATTGATTCAGGAGATGGTGTCACACACGTTATACCAGTGGTAAGTGCCTCTAACAGAAGTTAACAAAAATGTGTCAAAAGCACAGTCAAAGCTGCTGTGAATAAAAGATAAGGAACCTAACCATAGCAAAAGGAATCCAAAAAGTAACCAAATGAAGCAATATGCAACAAAATAGCTTAAAATCCATATTAATGCAACCAAATAAAGCAAATGGCATCAAAATGAAGTTAATCTCAAGCAAATAGTAATGCAAACTTGTTTTAAATTGATTGAATTTTGAAAGCATTTAGAAAAGAAGAAAGTAAGATATTTTTCTATCAAAACTATAAGAAGTCCAGAATGCAAGATAATTTTGTCATTATTTACATTGATTCAGGTAAAAGAAAAAGTCTTTAACATTAGTAATACCTTTTATACGGTAAACCTCCGGTTAATTCGAACCACCGGATAGTTCCAACACACAATTTTTTCCAGAAAAACGGTAATTTTTTAGCTAGTGATAGTTCGAACACTGACTTTTTATAATCAATCCTATTTCGGATAGTTCGAACACGTCAAATTATGAATGTAAAAGTAAGATTTTTGTCGGTAAATCGGCGCAATGGGGTCCCTCTATAATAAAAATGGCGATATATTTTGCATATTGCAACAGTTTTGATGTTTGGAATAAAGATTGTATAAATGATCATTATAATGACCATACGACAGATAAGAAATGAATATTTTAAGCCATAAATGAAAATTATTTATGCCGATATATCTTACACAAAGCAGCAAGGCCAAATGTTTAATCTTAGGCCCCGACAATGTAACTTATATTTAAATTAGCTGTACCTGATGGAAACGTGGAAGAAATCGCCAATGTTTGTTAAGTCCAATCTAGATACGAATATCAGTTTAAGTCGACATTAAAATATGCATTCAATCTCTCTTTAATCAGCCAATCAAGGTGTTAAATTACCTGTAAACACGTGCCTCACGCTGGCTTGGACAGGCCAGTTATGAGGTGTCACAGCGAGCATCAAAAGCCAGCCGCTGGGTCACAGCAAGTGGGTGTGATTACATATTCAGCTCCAGCCAAAACAATCCACGTGTTGGGTAATTGAACAATAGATACGTAGCTTTTCATCAGGTTAAAACTAGTTACGTAATTTTAGAAGCAGACAATATGCAATCGGGTTTTGGACAATCTGACAGTCACAGTGCGCTTGTGACCTAATTTTACGAAATGAATGTAAACAAATATTTCCAACAGCAGTTTCGTAGATGCAACCGGATTTTCTTTAACTAAAACAGTAAATAAATAAATTTACGTTTGTTACGAAATATAACAAAGATCTAACTAAATTTTCTGTGGTTTAAATAAAGTTTCTATCCCAGTTAACGGACGTCGATGTAAATTATAGGCCGCGATCGTGAACGGTGCTGTTTGGGGCCTTGTCCACCTGCACATATGCATGCGGCTTCTGCTACGCAATTAATTATAAATTCACCAATTAAATGCTCATGTTTACGAGAAAATGGTTGTATATAATATCTTCAGGAAACTAAATACTTTCCCTATAGATTTTCTGCCTTACATTGCTTATGCCAGGTACATCGTTACAAAACTGGTTTTTACCGATTTCAACTCGGATAGTTCGAACTTACGATTTTTTCCTGAAGCTTAATTTTGGATAATTCGAACTGTTCCATCAATATTTATTTAATTTTGTTCGAACTAACCGAAGGTTTACCGTATGTTGATATTTTGTAATAAGAAAATACAAAAAAATATATTTGAACTCTTGTAACTTACATTTCCAAATTTTTGGGTAATACTGTAAGGTAACCTATTGCGGGAATGATTAAAATTCACATATTTTGTTGATCATTAGAAATTGTAAATATATTACCCACCAAAGATTTTCAATTTTTATTAGATCTGAAGGAGGTGAAATCATAAAATTAAATCACCGTAACAAATCGTACGACATGAATGCACTAAATTAAGTCACTTTAAAAATAAGTTCATTTTAGAATTGTTACTTCAACCTTGGAACTACTGGTATATATTTTACCTCCCAGTATAAGTACTGGGTTTCATGTTTAAGTTGTGTCTTCTCCAATAATTGAATTGATTTGTAAACTTTGTACTTGTAGGCTGAAGGCTACGTCATAGGAAGTTGCATCAAACACATCCCCATCGCTGGTCGCGACATCACATACTTTATCCAGCAACTGTTACGAGAACGAGAAGTGGGGATACCACCAGAACAGTCCTTAGAAACAGCAAAAGCTATAAAGGTACAGTAAAACCTGCCATAGTGACCACCTCTGTATAAAGACCACCTCTGTATAAAGACAACCTCTGTATAAAGACAACCTCTGTATAAAGACCACCTGCTTAATAAGACCACTTTCCTTAAGGTCCCCAATGGGCATTTGTAATACAGTTTGATCTTTGTATAATAACTTCTTGGTGATAAAGACTGTTTTTTACATATCCTTGAGTGGTTTTTATACACAGGTTTGACTGTACTGTTATCATGGTTTAATAGGTGTGAAAGTGTTCCCTGCAGAATGATATTTTTCATTTAGACTAGAGCGCTCATTTACTGTAGTTTCCTATTACCGGTTCTTTAACATCATATTAATAGCCAGGGTCATTTAAAAATATGTCAGGGTTTAGATGGTGGAGGAAAGTTGAAGTATTCAGAATAAAACCACCAACCAGCAGTAAGTACCTGTCATCTCCCCCACCTGGGATTTGAACTCACAACCCGTAGATGGACATCCTGTGATATTAATGTTGGGACATCTTATCCACTCGGCCACTGCAGTCCAAATGTAACACTAAGTGAAAGTCTAAATTGTCACTAGATTAGTGTGTTGTACTATATTTGTTACTGAGGGTAATAGATATCATCACAGTGTGATATGAATTACATAATGAAACTTACAAATTATTTCATGGGTAGATATTTTGTGGTTTGTCTATTAGACAGTGATATTATTTGATATTTGTAGTTCCAGTTTTGTATGTACAGCAATCATGAAAACAAGAAAAGTTTCTGCATACTGTACACCAACTAAACATCATGTTTTGCAGTATAACAAGTTAATCATTCCATGTTAACTCCTATATATGTTAATATCTACTGATCCTGAAATATTCCAATTTATTTCTTTTCAGGAGAAATATTCTTACGTTTGTCCTGACATTGCTAAAGAGTTTGCAAAATACGACAAAGATCCAGCTAAATGGATGAAACGACACGAGAGTATTAACAGCATCACAAAGCAGATATTTGGTGTGGATGTCGGATATGAACGCTTCCTTGGACCAGAAATCTTCTTCCATCCAGAGGTATGCTGTGTTTCCATCTTAATCACATCAACCTTTTATCTATCCTTGATACTCCAGGGTTACGATCATCAACGTATCTAACCCTGGAAATTGTCATAGCAAAATCTAAGGCCATAGGAGACACAGGTATTTTGGTCCTATGATGTACATCAAAAGAATTGAATAACAGTACATCATGGTTGACTGTGTGGCTTTGAAGTTGGATGCCTCTCTCAAATCTTGAAAGGCATTATCTGTAGGTCTGTGATTGCTTAAGTTTTTCCTGACCTGCCTTCGGTTTTACTATGAGATAGTCCAGAGGTGGATATAACATCAGTGATAGTAACCCCTGGAGTATTGATGATACCTTTTATCAAGAGAATAGGCTTAAATAATAAATGTTTAATATTAACTTCATTCATTTCATTTGTTTTTCTATACAATGATTGCAAACATAGCATCAAGTATCGACAAGAAAGGATTTGGAAACAAGTTTAAGACTTATCGTAACTTTTTGTAACACTGTGTGTATATGCCACTTGTATAACATACTATGGAGCCTTTTCCATGGCATGTCCATTTGGACATTGATGATTGATTATATAAAAAAACCATTTTCTTGCTGAAAATCATTGCATTTTGTACCTGAACTCTCTTCTACATATATTTACTTGAACTGTATGTGAAAACCTCGATTTTTTACAGTTTTCCAATCCAGACTTCATCACGCCTATCTCGGAGGTGGTGGACACAGTGATCCAGCACTGCCCAATAGATGTTAGGAGGGGTTTGTATAAGGTAGGTCGCCGTGACAGCGCAGTGGAGAAAATATCTCAGTGAGACAATGCCAGAAGTATCCCTGCACATAGGGCCATAATATATATTAACAGAAGGGCCATAATTGTATATTAACAGAGGGTGTTCTCTGTTTTATGACTTCAAGGGTCCAAGGGCTCCCAAATTCTGAAAATTTAAGAGTCCTGTTACTGAAATCTTGGAGTTCAGAATGACATTTCAATGTGGGGATTTCTAGATCCCAAAATGATGTACAATTTACACTCAATATGTCCCACCACCCGGTGATTATGACATCCTCATTTGACATGATCTCTGTGACTTAGTAATCACCGAAAGGTGGGATTAGCCAACGGTAAATTGTACTTTGCCAGGGCCACATCGTTTTGGGATCTTGAAATCCCCATATTAGAATTTTCTATAGATTTAGATCAGTGGGTATACAGTAAAACCTATCTTGGTGTTGGTGACTACCTCTGTATAAAGACTCCTTTTTAATATGACCACTTCTTAGGGTCACAATTGGGTAATTTGAATAGGATTTCGATCTGTATATAAGAACCACCTGGCTATACAGACCCTATTTTTTTGGTTCCTCGAATGGTCTTTATAGACAGGTTTCACTGCACATATATTTCAATCTGCAATGATTTCCTTTCACTTTGAAATATTTTCATATCAAAATGCAGATTGTTTTGGCTAAGTAAATTTACTTGGATGTAATCTATTATTTCACATTGAGTTCCAGGGTGAACCCTGCTTTATCTGTTTCTTAATTACAAGGATATCCAACCATTTCCTTATTAAATAAGGTCGATAGATTTTGTGTACTTTTTACATCTTCAGAATATTGTGCTATCTGGAGGCTCAACTATGTTCAAAGACTTTGGTAAAAAGTTACAACGAGATGTAAAGAGAGTCGTGGACCACAGATTAAAGCTTAGTGAAGAACTTAGTGGAGGGCGGATTAAGGTAGGTACCAGAAAACTAGACCAAGTAATACCAAGATATTATTTGTCGGCAAAAATGGCTGGCATTGCAACAGCCCACCTAAAGAAATTCCACACAATCTTTTTCATGAGACCAAAAATATCAAAGTATTTTGTTAGTCGCAAAATGATATTATGGAACTATAAAATAAAATAAAATGGTACTGTAAACATAATTTATTTTGGCATAAAAAAAACTTTAACACGAAAACAATCTTGAACAGAACAGGTTAGTGCTAAGATTAATTTGCATGATCACGATAATGACTGTATGAACAATATATATACAGAAAATTTAGTTAGCACAGTCATATTTTTCTGGTGTGGAAAGGGCCAAATTAAGATGATAATATATTTATATAGTAATTAGGTCAGTTGTTTTGGCAAATTAGAGATTAACTTCAGAATATATTAATTACAATTATGACATTATTTTTTTCCATTTTCATTTTTCAGCCCAAACCAATCAATGTACAAGTGGTGACCCACCATATGCAGAGATACGCTGTATGGTTTGGTGGTAGTATGTTAGCCTCAACTGTAAGTAGTACATAATTACTCTGAAATAGTGTAAGCCAGCTTATTCTGTATTTGAATATTATATAGTTATCTGCCCTTGCAGGTAGGTATTGATTGTGACGTCATGGTTTTGAGAGCGTAACATCATAGTTTTGGGAGAAAATGATGTGAATTGCGCCCACAAAATAATGACGTCACTATGGATACCTATCAGCAAGGGAACTAACTCTTTAATACGCAAAGACGGAATATTAGTGGGGGATTAAATTTGGTGGGCGATAAGATATGCTGAAAATAAATGACCGCGAAAAAAGTAATTACTGTAAAACACATTTATAACAATGAATTTGTGATTATAACATAGTAAATGTCATTACCCATCCTGGTTCCTATAAAGTGTCATTATAACCGTGTTTTACTGTATTAATGATATTATATTGTGAAAAAGTTAGGTATGAAAATGCGAAATTAAGTGGCCGCACAAATAAATTGGTTTACTGTATTTTCAAGAAATTAATTAAGAAACAATATTATTATATATAATGTAACACATTTTTATGGCCAGGTAGTTCAATTTTTAATTTGTTTTGAATTTATTTTTCTGTATTAAGAAATATAATAACAATTTTAAGATGCAAATATTATTGAAAAGCTGTATCATATTGCTTATATCAGAATATTATAATAAATTGGCCGAGTGGTTAAGATGTCCCGCATGTTACCACAAGCCCTCCACTTCTGGGATGCAAGTTTGAATCCCATGTGGGGCAGTTGTCGTCCTCCACCAACAAGCCTGTCACATTCTTACATGAACCTGGCTATTAATGGGAAGTTAAAATAACAAAAAAAAAAAAAAAAGAAAACAAAAAAACTAAGAGACAAGTGAATCAACTTTGATGTAATCATGACTTTTCTGGTTTTTTTCAGCCTGAATTTTACCAAGTGTGCCACACAAAAGCCGATTACGATGAGTACGGCCCCAGCATATGCAGACATAACCCCGTGTTTGGTACAATGTCCTAACCATATCTGCCTCTTAGGAACAAATTCAATACAACATTATAGACTACAACACATTGTATACACGACCGGGGACTTGGTGGCGAATCCCGAAACAAAATCCGAAGGCCAATTGGATCTACTGCTGCTGGTTGCTGCTACAAGCTGAGAGATTTTGCAGAGAACCTTGGACAAAATATTCTCATGAACTTCGATCTTTCAGCTAAACGTGGTAAAAAAGTGATATGGTTTTGATATATTTCATGTACTCAAACTTGAGCAAGTTAAATACGAGCTTTCTATTCTTCAATCATGGTGAATATATGAATACAAAAGCATTAAATCATTTAAGAATTGAAATAGAATCAATATTTTCATAATTTTGTTGTCGGGTTAGGATTTAAATGAAAATTCATTTTGATTTTTTAAATGAATATTATATGTATCAACATATTTTTGATTGTCTGATTTGTGAAGTTATTACTTTGCTGACAAGAAAAACTTGAGCATGTTGAATATAACAATTCATGAAATGGAAAGACCATGGTATATTGCAGTTTGATCAAAACACTTTGAAAAGCAAAAGGGTAGAAATATAAGAATGTGAACTCTCATGATTCAGTTATCAAAATATTCATTGCAACTTTGGAGTATTTACAGAAATGGGTAGGCTAAATTTCATTCATTTTGATATTTCCAGCAATCGAGGGGGTCATGTATCAATATATTTTCGGGGATATCAGTGTTCATTCATCTTTTAGAAGTGAAATTCTTGCCACTTGAGTTTCCTAAAGGTATCAGAAATGAATAGAGAAACATAGATATGTACTTTGATTTGAAACTTGTGAGACAAATTTCATTTATGGAAACAAAACAAACATCAGCATGACAGAAGCCTGGAATAACCTGTGATCAAATAATTGGTGCATTTTTTGACTACTTAACATCAGTTGAACTTTGAATTGAATTTGTACCCCTGCATTCATGGGGGTATAAATCCAATATCAAGTACATTTACATTTTAAATTTGTTTTTATGACTTTCAGAATATGAGATTTCACACCTTTGTAAAGCTTAAATAGTCTGTATTTTTAATTTTAAAAACACTAATATGTTAAATGCCTTTTAATAACGCTGTTTACTAAAATAGAAAAATAAAACCTTTGAGATATTGATAAGATAGTGATATTAATTTTTTTCATCCTTTGCCAAAATAACAAATTTTACTTTTTGTTAAGTTAGTATTACAATGTATTTGACATTTTCTTTAAAATATTTACACTTTATGAACTGTTAAGGAAGAATCCTTTCAATTAATAGGTATGGCAGATTTATATTTTTTCATTAATTGTTTTGGGTTTTGGTTTGAAAATACCAAGGCAATGGTAAATTGATATTGTAAGTTTCATAGTTTTGAGATATTAGAAGTTTATATTTTGCTTGAAATCATTTTCAAAGCCACATGACAACAGCTTATAGAAAATATTGCGTTATCATTTGATAACAAATGTAGAATGTTTTGATGTGTTTTAGGGACTGATGAATGGAAAGTGTTGTATACAAATTTTCCCGAATTACGACATTCCAGTTTTTTTAGTGCCATGGGAAATTAACATTAGTGCTGGTTTAGAATTGTTGGTATCTTGATATCTTAGGAGGTATATAATGTGAAAACATGTAGGAGGTTTTCTGTCTTTTAAATACCAGATGAAGTTTAAAAATGACTTTCCAGTTGGCATTTGTTCACATGAAAATGATTAATCAAAGTTTTCATAGGTAATTTTTGAAATCAAGCAAATTCTATAAAGAAATTGTACTTACTTAAGTTATATTATTAATAATGCTCATATCTAAAAAAATGTATGTGTTAAGTACTTGGATGTGTTAATGAAATTCTATAACACTGCTTAGTTTGGGCTGGCTCCCATTTCAGTACAAGTTTCAGAAAATTAAATGAATTATAAATAAGGCAGGAATGTTTAATATTAGACAGCGTTTTAAACAGTTTCAGCTTTGTTCTTTTGCGATAACGTTGTGTTGAATTGTTTACAATTTTTGTGATATATAAACACAATTTTTTTTTTTATTTCTTTTTTTTTAGCAATTTGGAAATTTTAATTTCCCAGCAGTGTGTTGAAGAATTCGTTGAGTGTTTAACATAGAGCATAAAGCCTTTATAGGACATATCTATGTATCCATGGTAACATATACCACCAGAGTACTATCTAAAAATAAGTTCTGTTTAATTCATATCATATTTATGTTATTTTTGTTTATCGCAAAGCATTTATGTAATTATGCTGTTTAGTGATTAGGGTCTTGACGCAATCTTACAGCCCAGAATATTACAGATAAGGGTAATCCCATTATACTTATATAAAACTATCTGGGTTATCCCTCTGGTAAGATAATGTATCAATTAGCTTCAGATTATTTTCCTACTGGGTTTAAAGAATGGTCATACCTCAGTGTTCTCCGATATAAGATATTACCTATAGCAGAATATTATTGGATGTTTTGTTTGACATCAGATATACTTCTGAATGGATTTGCAAATTGCAAAATATACTTTGGTGCAAACATCTTTTTTCCGCAAAAGGTGTTACATTATGATCAAATTATTTTGGAGTTGTAATTTTTTCTCTCGAGATCCATATAATTATGTCATCTGGGAATTGTTGTTTTATATGTAGGCATGCACAGAAAGTGTCTCCCTACAGGTTCCCTGTGCATGTAAAACGAATATCTTCAGAATTTCGACAAGCAAAATAAAATTGTTAAGAAATGTAGCATCCATTTATCTATTTGCTTTGTATGTTTTTATTTAGCATTATTGTTGATATAAGATGGTTTTGATTGGAATAATTTTAAACAGTAAATAAATACTTTTGCTCTTGATAGTTCTTTTTCAGACACATTTAGAACAGATTAAAGTCATTACACATATGACCTAAGGCAGACCAAATCCGTATGAAAATGAAAGAATAGTACTAATGATTGAGAATAATCTTCAGTCAATATTGGACAATGGTGATAAATCTGTAACAAACTTAGTTTTTGGTAAGTTATCCGATTAAAAGTTGTGTGCAATTTATTTTCAAGTTACTATAATTTCTATTATTACATATATGGACCTAAAATGATTTAGAGGAGATATTTAATTTGTATCATGTTAAGGCCTTTTCAGCATCTGTCGACAATCATGTGTACAAAACATGTTGACGGATGATACACGGGCCTGTTTTAATATATTGACGTTTTGTTTTTGTCGGAAGTAAAGAGTGACGGAGAGAACTTCTAACAGTGGGTAGTATATACCACGTGTTAAATATTAATACTGTAAAAACTTACATGTATGATAAGGGGAACAAAATACTGTTCTAATATACTGTATAGTGTACAAACAACTTGGTAATATTTGATACAAAATGATATGTAAATAAATAAATAATGATAAACAATCTGTTGTTTTTCTGATTACAAGAGTTTGATTTTAAAATCACTGGTGACTGTTGGAAATGCATGTGTAGTGAGACTAGACTGGATTGATCATGCCCAACAAGGTAGCTCAATTAGTAGAGCATCCAGCTAATGTCAGAGGCCCCATGGTCAACCCGGTCTGGCCGCTATGTCATCACTTGTCTGCTTCTGCGAGATCTTCTAAATTGAGAGGGTCAATGGAATGCAAAACGATTCTTTGTCGTTTGACCATAGCTTAGGGTCATTCATTCAACTTGCAACCTCTCCTTTCGCACCATGCACATCATACCCGCAACACACTGCATACATGGGAGGCCGTCCTTACATGACCCTGGCTGTTAATATAATGGCAACTATGAATCTGTGCTCTCTTGACTATGCAGAAGTCTTATTAATGATCTTCGCTTATTTTACCAATATGGTTGTACATATTTACGAGTTGAAGTGAACTGCAGCTGTCTTGACAGAATGAGGTCAATATTTGACTCTTTGTTCCTGAGAAGGCCTTTCAACTAATTCAATCTACCTGAAGCGAATGACAGTTTTAGAATCTTATCGAAATAATATTCTATTAGGTACAAGGAACCATTGATTGGTGTTACAATTTTGATTGCCAATTTAAAGACATTTTTAGCATGTATAACTAAATACAATCAGAATACTGTTGATACACTGACATCATCAGTCATGTGGTCTATAAACCAGCAGACGTTCCAACCCTTGTCCCAGAACATCCTCGTCATGGTAGGTCAACAGTGGCAATCAACTAAGTCCTTGTCAATGGATGACTTCCCGTCCTCCTCCCGTCTGTTCCACAGCCAGTAGAATGCAGGTTCTAGCCTCTGCTACTCTTCCTGCTGCTGTCTTCTGTGCCTTCCAGACTACTGCCAGAGTCTGTAGTATTGTCAATATTGAGCATGATTGTAATCCCTTGCAGCTAGCCTCCACCAGGGACAGCCCAGTGTGCTACACTTCATATCTGCAATTTCCACGAGGTCTGTATACGTTTGTCCTTTCCCTCTCATTGTTCTGCACACATTGCTCATTATCTGTCTGAATTCGGCAGACCACATCACCGTATTAGGACATAACATGGTCTGTACTACGCCTGGCAATACCAACTTTTCCCCTAGGTCAACCTAAGGCCCAATGTCTATGTTAGCTCAAGAATGCATTTAGTACCAGTTTGGGTCTTGCCTTTGGTCACAAATCAGATGAAAAATATTTTGCTTTTCCAGATTTGCATCTACATAAAGTTAAATTTTCAATATCAATGTAATTGTCGCATCAACAACATTAAAATTTTATGTTTAACCAAAAAGTGCGTAAGATTATTGAACTTTTGATGGTACATATCAAGAACAAGACTGACTTGCCTGCAAACTTCCATTTTATTCCAACAAGAAACAGTTTGGTCAACATTGAATTTCTACGAGTATTTACATTAAGCAATGCATAAATATGTATTATATACATTTACAAATATGGAATCATTATCATGGACAAACTTGGTTTTGACAACTATGAATAAATAATATGACACCAGTATATATATCTATATAAATTCCTTACGCAGCGCTTAGTCATCAATGTATATATATATATACTACTAGTATACCATTTATGGAATCGACTACATTCCATATGCAAAAAGAAATAGCATAATGTAATTTATTGGATTTTTAACGCAATGTACATATCATTCAACAATTAAAACAAAAAAAAATTGAAACAAATGGCTAAATATGGAACAAAAAATATGTTCAGTCAGTTAGAAATATGAAATAAAATATAACCACATTGATCAATTTGAGATAATCTGATACAGACTATAGCTTACCTTATTAAAATGAACATAAAATAACTAAAACTAGTATTCCCACTTTGAAATAAAATCATAAATAAAGGTAAATATTGCAGAAATAAGAGGAAATCAAATGTCAAGATCACGGAAAATTTCATCTAAAGTACAATGTTGTTGCCTACAGCTATAAGCAGAACATTTAACCCCTTGGTTGATTCACCAACATTTCTATAAATATTCACTAAAATCAAATTAATATAATCTGGATAATTTAAACAATAAGAAAAGAAAAACACCAAGTTATAATAAAAAGATACTCTGAACCGTCTTATTTTTGCAACAATTTAACATCTTGTTTCCATGACAACTTAACATCTCGTTTCAATGTGTCTAAATGGCTTTTCACAGCGATTGAGATAGAAAGTTGAAAAGTTCTAATACTTATGGTTAAAAAAATTTCAGTAACTGGTAATTTGTTTTTGTGAAAATGAATCACACTCAGATCGCACCTGAAAATAATATTTAAAATTAACAAACAATAATCAAAGGCAATATAAGTCTAATTCTATCTGGAGATCATTCCAATCCATCTTAGTTAATTACCTTTGTTTCACTCTGTCAGTAGTCAGTACTGACCGACAATCGTAGCATCTCAGAGTAATTTCTGTCAATCTTCGGCTCCGGTACACAAAGTCTAATATTTCAAAATTAAAGATTGCCCGAAATTTCTCCGTGGTAATCCGATTTTACTGACCAAGTGTAACAAAGGGAAGTAACTCTGATATCTGAGAATAACTGGAGATGCAGTACCGATTCATTACAGTTACTCTAAACTAAAGAAATAAACATTCTACTTAAACAGTTACACATTCTAGTTAACCAGTGAACATTAGGGATTTCTTACATATAGGGTAGGTGTATTATATAATACATGTAGTACTATTGTAATGACATTAGCTTGACTAGTAACTCTGGGGGCCAATACACCCAACGCCGATGTTGAGCAAAACAATTTTTCTGAACACTTTGCTATAATAATGTAGAGTTATTTAATATTAATTAATGTTAATATCTTAAGACAGCTCTTAATGAAAAAGTGCAGAAAACCCTCAAAAACATGTAGCCTCAATCTCCAGGGTTTACTAGCACTATCATATCCAACCATACCCCTGGACTATGTCTTAGCAATACTGAAGACTCTGTGTGCGACAACTTATATACAAGATGAGACAGGGTAGTTTGGTCCATTGATCTACATCAAAGAGATCAGCAAATGGTACACTGTATTTGTTTTAATTGAAGTTGGGAGTTGTTGGGAGTTCTTCCAGAATAAGTCAAGATTTAGGCAAGTGATTGGTCAGTCTTTTTCTCCTGAAATGCCTTCAGTATGAGATAGTTTAGAGGTGAATATAATAGTAATCCCTGGAGTATTGAGGATTCTGGGTATTCTGCAAAAGGATAAATAAGATGTAAATTTGAAATTGAGAATATACAAGACTGTCCTAATTACTTGAAGTAATGAGAATATTGCAAGACTTATTTTGATTTCCTTATCTCAACTAAATGCCAGTCAAATTACATTTCTGATGGCTATATTTCTGTTTAACAAGAAGACAAATTATCTTGTAATATCAAAATAACTTTGCATGTAAGCACAAGATAGAAAATAAAGGCATATAGCTGTCTATATGAACACAAATAATAGTATTGAAGCTAAATATGGATTTTTTTCTCGAAAAACAAAATCAAGAAATTGGATATAAAAGCAATTATATTGCATTTGAGAAAAGTGAATAGTAATTAGCACTAAATAATTACTTAATACATTTTGTAATTTTACACTTTTTTTTAAAATAAGAAACTACAGGTATATATACTTTAAATCAGGATCTTACGCTCATGAGATCGTTATCTGAACATCCATTTCACAAAACCTCAATTGATCAATTAAACAGAGACAGAAAAAAAAAGCGAAAAATAATCTCACAAACATCAAACATAAAAATATAACCAATATATACAATCTAATTAAAATCAGATCTAATATTAGTCTACATATGTATATGTAGTACAATGAAAGATCTGATTTTAATTACTAGATGGAACCCATATAAACAGTGACAATAGCTGAGTAAATAATACCTTACTCTGGATACTAATTATGTACTTTTCCCACAATATGTTAATTGATTCCCACAGTAACATGGATATTTTACAGTCATTCGTTCTCTCTCCTGGACTGATGAAGGTAAACCTTCGCTTAGTTCGAGCAAAAGTAAATAAAATATTGATGAACCAGTTATATAGATAATATTTATATACTTATTTAATTTCTACACTTCTAATCCAATAAAACAAAATCTTACCAAAACTGATTAATTGCACGATTTACATATATATTCAAATTACACTTCTATCACATTTTAAAAAACAAAACAAAATTTTTCGAACTTTAGGAGCTAACATGATATTTTACGTCCGATCCATAAAAACACACATTTTATATTATTTGTAAGTCAATATTATATGTAAGTACTTCAACATAAAATTACCATAATCAGATTTGTGACATCAGAATAACGTACATTGTATAATAAAGTTGGTCTGATTGACCGACTCGTCCCAGTATGATGGAATGTAAATTCTACAGCTGAAAAAGTAGATGTAGATTTCAAACATCAGTACCGGGTATTCATAGTATTAATAATTGGTCATTGTTTAAAATATCTCAGAAAGTTAATAAATTACAAGAATGAATTAACGCCTACGTAGTATTCAGGATAATAAATGCAAATTTTCAAAAATGTCAATTTTTTTATATATTGTCTACAAATAACTTAAAAGATAAGTTACAGATAATTGACCTTTTTTATCAAGTCTGTTTATTTAACTAAGATTAATCGTTAAATGAATTAAGTTTGTTACAGAACCGGGAAAATTATGAACTCATAAGAATCAAGTCTGCTTTAATATCAAACTAAGATCAATCACTAAATGAACTTAGTTTGTTACAGAACCGGGTAAATAAGAACTTAAACAAATTAACAATTCACTAACTCCTCTCAATATCACAACAAAATGGACATATTATACATGTAACAATACATAAATGGAATGAGGACAGGAATTATAAGTAGTGTGTCATTTATAAGGAACTGGAATATACTTTTCGTTACCCTTTCAAATCAGAAAAGTTTGTAGATATTGAACTATGAAATATTGTGACACCAAAAATCATTTGTAATTCTAAAGCTTGAAGCTTAGGTTGTATTTGTAATTTTAAAGTGTGAATCTAACAGAGTAAGGTTTGGCATTATTTTGTTTTACCTAGATTAAGGAAAGTTTAATCCAAAACTTTGATGGTTTCCTAAACTTCTGTAATGATTTATGGAGAAATTTAAGTTACCATTAAGGAATTTCCTTGAAATAAGTAATGTTGACGAAACTGTAATCAGCTTCAGTTACATACAAGAAGTACAAAAGTACGACTTAGAAATATTTAGGAGACAATCATGATAAAAATTGACATAAAAGAGCATATACCTATCGCACGCTAATTTCTAACTTATGACAATATTCTATAATCACAGTAAACCAATCAGATTTGTTCGTCGTTGTCGAGAGAATGGGATTTGTAGAAGTCCTTTAGGATTTGGATCACTTCATCCAGTGCTGTACAGTAACTTTCTAGGTCCGCCATGAGAGATTGCATGAAGAGTGAGCCCTCCCCTGTGTGCCCTGGCGCGTTGAGTTGGGTTACAAAGACGGATTTGTAAGGCAAGGCCTTCACAGCTACCTGTAGGAAATGAAAAAAATGTAACTAGAAATTGTTGTTTGTATCTCTCTTTCAATGGGTGTTTATGGACCATTGAAATTACATTCAATTGGTGTTAATATTTGAATGTTTCAATAAGATATTTTTGACAACTGATATTTGGAGCAAAACCAATATGGCCTAATTTCCTTTTAATTCAATAAAGACTTTATGAGAAATTAAGTAATGACCAACAAAATGTTTTGAATTAAACAATGAAAGATCTTGTTTTCTCTTACCCCAGACAGGGATATCCACAGTTTTACCGTTGTGAGATTTTTCTATCTCAACCAAGTGGAAAGACAAGCTACACAAGATCTTCACACGTGTCCAACAATAGTATGACGTCACATCAACAGTATCATGACGTCACGGTAATAGTACTATAATGTCACGACAACAATGAAATGACGTCACAAAGACGGCGATTCATTGAGGTCACGTCATCCTCGCTTGCATAAGTCACATGTTTATTAGAGACACAAAGTGGTGCATGGAATAAGAGAAAAAGAATCATTCACCCTCTTTGGGTTGAGACAGAAGATCTCAACCCTCGTTCTGTCCCAACCCTCGGGATAAGATTCTTAAGCTGTCAAACCCTCGGCACAGCCTCGTGTTTGACAACTTAAGAATCTTACCCCTCGGGTTGAGATTCTCCTGTCTCACCACAAAAGAGGTGAAAGATTCTATTATTCTCCCATACTTGACAGGGTTATCCCGAGGTTTCTAGGGAAAAGATAACTTTGTCTTTTACCAAGATTGGAAAAAGACAGTTCACACACGCTAGACAGCGACATCATCAATACATGCGGCGGCCAATTTTAATCACAGTGGCGATCATGTCCACTGCACCATTTCTCCTTAAAGTATGGAAGAAAAATACATAAATCTCACATGGGCCAGTCAGGTGGACAGGGATATTTCATTATTTCATTACTCTTTCCCTGGCATCAGTCTGCGACTTAAAGCATTAGTCCGACTAGTTACAGCGGGACTAGTGCTTATTGTAATGAACTAGTCCAATTGGACTAGTGCTTTCCTCCCAATTAAAATCGTTATAAAATACTACATCTACAGTGGTCCATTGCATTTTCAACACATTTTAAATGCATTCTGTTATTTCTGTATGCGATTTCAATCCAGACGCATCATTTTGTTAAAATTTACGATCACGAACACATCCAGACTGTACTCTGGGTCAAAAATCGTAATTTGATAATGACCGCAGTGCTGAAGCAAAACGGCTGTATATATCTATTTTGGACTAGTGTTTCAATAGCCGGACTAGTAATATTTTGGCGTTTAAAAGTCCAAAGGAAAAAAGTTAACGTCACAGACTGTGGCATTGTATTAGATTTCAATTTTTCCATTACACAGAGAAAATTTCTAACTTTGATATATTTCGACTGTATCTCAAAGTCTTCTCCTGCCAAATGTGTTACTGAGAACTCCTATATTGTCACCTGACTGTCCATCTACACGTGACACTACAGTGACCATTTCTCGGTATCACATTAGACTGAAGAAGTTATCATTACTGTATCATTGAAACTTACAGCAAATACCCCTCGCACTACCCATCCGTGGAATGGTTTAAGTGTTCGGCTATAGGCATTGTTGACCGCTAGACCAAGGTCTGGCTGACCATCGAGCATTTCCCGGAATATCTCCCTGATAAACTCAAGGCCTCTGGAATGGAATTAAGGACATGTGTGAATGATTATTTGCTGCAACATAGATTCATTATAGCTCCCTATTGAGATTGAAGCCTCAATACTACACATTCTAAGATGTTAATGATGAAGTGGCAGGAAAGAAGAAGAAATAGCAGCTTTCGTCGTTATTGACTAAATTATAACAGCCTATATGAGACCACATTTTAGTGACTTTTCAAAGTGCTACTTCTAGATTTCACGATGGGGACAAAATAGTAAAAGAGAGCTGCCAGAATTATTTTCATATGTGTAGTCATTACGTCCAAAGCTACATATACATGTATATGCATACTGTGGAGATATGGCATTTTAAGTAGATGTAGTTGGGTAGAGTAAATACATTTGAACTTAAGTACTAACAGAGAGTGCAAAGGTCATCAGATAGTGACCCTCGAACAGGATGTTGTTGGATCCTCTATTGAACGTAGTGGGAATAAGGATCTGTAATGAGGTTGTTACCTTTTCATCCAGAGCAGAGCTACGGTGGCTGAACTTGACAAGTGGTGTTGTCGTGACTGCATCTCTGATAATACCATACGCTGTAGAGTACAGTAGTTACTCGGATTTGTTGAATATTTCTGTTGCATTTTCTGAAATGAGAAGTAATTTGTTGACCATACCAATCTGCCTTTGTGACTACCTCTTCATAAAGACTATATGTTTAACAAGATCACTTTACTACAGGGTTCCAAATAGCCAATTGATATAAAAGGCCCACTATTTTTTCCGAAACGAAAATGGAAAGTTTCTTAAAAACAATAACAACCCCAAATAAATGCAAGATTTCCTGCATAATATTCCGTCTTTGCATATTACAGAGTTAGCTCCCTTGCGGGTAGGTATCGATTGTTACGTCATTATTTTGTGAGCACAATTCACGTCATTTTCTCCAAAAAGTATGACGTTACGCTCACAAACACATGACATCACAATCAATACCTACCCGCAAGTGCAGATAACTCTTTAATATGCAAATTCGGAATATTTTTAAGTGATGATTCATTTCGCACTTTTGCCGTCTGGCGCAGTAATAGTCAAATAGGACAACAGTAGGAAACATAAGACGACTCGCGTTATGAAAATTAATATTTCATTTTTTTTTATTAAATTGTTATAAATGTGTTAATAACTGTAGCCTTTGACAGTAAGCTGATCCCTTTTGAAACTTTACAAAATTATCAATCTCGTCTTACCTACCATTATGAAAATTGAAAACATTTTCGGAAAGGTAGTGGGCCTTTAACACTATTGGCTGTGTGTTTAAAGACAATATGGCTAACAAATCCATAATTACTGTGTCCCTTCATTGGTCTTTATTGACAGGTTTGACTAAATAAGTATTTAAATAATCAACATTTGAATTGAGCTTCAGCTATTAAACCAGTAGTTTTATGACCATAATTACAAACTTACTCGTATATTTCCCTGAAAATCCATCTTCACTGGAGCAAAGGTTGTAGCATTAAACTTGTCTGAAAAATAAGCATGAATATTAATTAAGCTACTGAAAAATAAGCATGAATATTAATTAAGCTACTGAAAAATAAGCATGAATATTAATTAAGCTAAGATTTGGGGCAATAATTATTACATGTATTACTGATATCATGTAATTGTCTAGTGCATGTAAGCTGTCTTACACTCCTCAAATTTAACATGGGATTTTCCTTATGAAATATGGGAGAATATCAGGTTCTTTTCCCTTACTGCAAAATTCTACTTACCAAAGATAGGCACTAGTGAACGACAACTTCCCAGGAATGGTTCGACCGGGATTCCTCCATCTTCTTCAAATCTGATATCCATGAAACTGTGCAAATTGAACAAGAAAATCATTTAGTCAATAAAGGAAAGTATTTTTCAAACTTTAATTTGTGATACATATTCAGAAGAAACATAAACGATAATAGAATATCTACAGTTTTCCTTCTTTCACAATGAAAACCTTTTCTAAGTTTGAAAAAAATCGCAACACAAAAATTGCCTGTCTTTCAACATAATTCACGAAAATCAAAAGGGTTTTTTAAAAGGCCGTTTTATCGGCGAAAATATCAGACAGCTGTATGACTTGTTGCAATTTGCAGAGGAGAAAAATACTCCTGGTCTTCTTCTGCTGGTTGACTTTGAAAAGGCCTTCGATTTCTATATCTTGGAGCTTCCTTGACAAGGTCCTTACTTTTTTTTTAATTTTGGTGATTTTATCAAAAAAGCAATATTTACACTAACAAACAATGCCTCTCTGACTGTTACTCAACATGGTTTTGTGTTGAAATTTTGGGGATACTGATTAGAAATAATAATGAGATCAAGGGCTTTTCAATCGGGTCGAAGGAATTAAAATTATCTCAATATGCAGATGATACAAGTCTTACCCTTGATGGTTCAGAAAGAGTTTAAAGAAGACGCTTGATCTTCTTGATCATATGCCAGTACTCTGGACTAAAACCCAAGATCGAAAAAAACTAAATGTATATGGTTTGGTAGTAAGAGGCATAGTGTTGAGAGGTTGTGCATTGAGAGGTCACTTAATTGGACTGATAAACCTTTTACTTTCCTGGGAGTTAATTCAGTCTCAACAATAAGTGATATTACTAAAATTAACTATGAGAGTTAAAATGAAAAGAAATCAAAGCAATTATTCATTGTTGTCAAGAAGACCATCTTAGTACTTATTGGTAGAAATTACTGTTGTCAAAACAATTATACTAATCAAAGCTAACTCATTTATTCATCAGCCTTCCTAAACCAAACAAGGAAATTGTTAAAGTCCTTAGAACAGTTTTTGTACAATTTTATATGGAATGGTAAAAGAGACAGAGTCTCTAGAAACCAAATTGTTCAAAACTATAGTGAAAGGTGTCTTAAGATGATAAATGTTGATTATATTTATCAAGTCTATGAAAATAGCCTGGATAAAGAGATTGATAACCAAACAATAACACTTGCAATATTATGTTTTGAAACAATTCTGGATAAAAAGTAAACATCACTATTCATATTTGGTTCTGATTTTCTAAAAATTAAATCAAATAATATAAGAATTGTTTTTGGAAAGAAGTATTGGCCTGACCTTCTTTCATTCTATAATCAAATAGAGAAGAAAATCCTTTTTATGAGCCCTTGTGGTTCAAATCCAAATATAAAAATTCAGAACAGAGTCAGTTTTTTTTCGCATCATGGTCAAAAAAAATGGAATAAATTTTTGGTTATGACATGTGTAATGAGCAAGGAGAGTTGATACAAAATTACGAGGAATTTTGTGATAATTCCTCTTTCAACCAATGAATCCACAATTTCTATGGTGTTAAGTAAATGCTATTTTTGTCAAAATGGTTTTTTCCTTAAAAATTCATAGAAACTGATATTAAACTCTTCCACAGCTGTTCCCCCTCATAATGCATAAGGTTTTAACAAATAAAAAACGTGGTATTTCAGTGTATGACATTTTTATTAAAAGTTAGCTGTAAAAAGATTATCAAGAAAAATGGTCATATGATCTTGATCTTCAGTCGGATCATTCCTGGTGGAAGAAAGGCATGCTCCATTTTAACTTAAAATTCTCCTCTGATTCTAAACTTCGGTGCGTTTCAATACCGAATTGTAACATAGAATAAATTTCTACAAATAAATACTTTATATACATAAAAATAATAAACTCTCCTCTTTGTTCTTCTGCAAAAGGAATTCTGAAACTTTAATGCATCTTTTTTGTGAATGCCGTATTGTCTCAGAACTTTTTGGAAACTTTTCCTTGTGGGTTGGAACGAACAAGACAGGAGATCTGGCTTAGGACTTTACCAATATCGGAAATAATATTTGGTTTTCAAAGTCACAAATTTACAAATGTAAATTTTTTAGTTCTTTTAGCCAAATTTCATATATAATAAGCTTCAAATTTATACTAATGAATCCCCCATCTGTCATAAAGTTTTAAAAGAGATCTTGAATATTATTTCAGGTAGATGAGTATTCACCAATAAAAAAAATCTTAACTCTTAATGTTTTCAATAAAAGGTGGGAACACTTAAAGATTTACTTATTTCATGACTATCATAGCACTTTAATTCGATGCAGCTCATGTGTGGAAGTGTGAGTGAATGTTGTACATTCAGATTTTATATTTTCTCCTTTATAACTCAACAATTTGTTTTTTTTCATAAAGAAATATATAATTATAATATCTTTTATGAATGACTGTTTGTACATTCCATCAATTCATATGTTTTCTTCACTGTTAAATTTGTGTATTGTTTCTAATGATGTTTTTGGAGAATAAAAAATTTGAAAGAGAAAAAAAAATTGCCTGTCTTTTGATTTGAATTTTGCAGTTGTAGATACTCTTGTCCTAGTACTATCTCAATGAAGCATACAACCAAAGATACCAAATGACAAACCTCACTATGTTACATTATATTGGTGATTGGTAAACTAGTTGTCCCATGCCCTTTATGCTGAGCACTGTTAAGCAGGAACAAAAACTACCTTTTTTAGACTATATTCATTATTGTGGCTTAGTCAATGGACACAACCTAAACCTTCCTTTTATTGGTGAACATGTACACTCAAACATTATATTCTGGAGTTGGGAGATCAATATTTTACATTTAAAGTCATTCACTCCCAAAATTCCAAAATAGACTATTCCAGTCTTAGGACTAGAAGAATCTTAATGTGTCTTTAAGGGTGAATGGGTGTGTTACCTTGGATTCATTGCAGAGAAAAACGTAGGAATTTTAGCATCTATGGCATCTTTGAATTCTTCTTCACTGTTTATACTTGTAGACGATACAGATTTCACACTGGAGCTCTCTAGTGTAGAAACTCCATTTTCTGTCATTTTTAAGCCATGATCCGGGCCGGAATTCACACTTGTTTTTGACACATTGGAACGTGGATTAACAGAAGTTAATGATTTACTGTATTGATCAGTTTCTGTGGTGATGGGAAGTCGTGCACTTAAATTCTTATCACTGTCAGAGTGATCACGACTTGTGTCCATTGAATGGTCTGACAGAGATTGGTCCGAGAATGAATTTTCAGAGGCTGTTCTTCTTCTACTGGAGTTTTTTGGAAATGATGGCAAACCATCTCTTGGAAGAGGTGAATTCTTTTTTGATTCTGCTGAATGTGGTCTACAATTTAAGAAATCTTAATTAGAATATATTACTTGTGGCTTTGGTTGATACTTCAAACCACATCCTTTCTCTAGCTCCTTGACCTATTCTACATAATACTGAATAAATGATAGTAATTAAGTTGTTTTTCCCATCAAATTACAAGATTACAAATCGCATCTTTAGAGTCTGATCAAATTGAAAAAAATATTGCAATTTAAATAAATTTATTTAAAATGAAAGTTAAAGGGGAGATAACTCATATATATTAAATCTATGTTTCATACCGATTTTTGATTTTAAGAATTTTTTTCTCATCACTAGAAATGATTTACTACACAAAATAATTTTTTGGGTTTAAATTGAGCAAATTACTTCTATTATTAGAATTTGTATTACGATACTTAATAATCTAGTAGTTGTTATTTTGACAATATCTTTTATTTACCTTCCAGATACTGACAGTCTCTCTCCCTAAAATAAGAAATGTGGGAAATGAAATTACAGGTAAAGTGTACAATCTACCAATGTTCTATCCCTTACATCAAGTATAACCACTACGTATCATAACAATTAAATAATCATACGTGTATAATGTCAAAGAATTATTATCATGAAAATTAATTCATCAAAGAATTATTATGCTAACTAATTATAGTTTTACGCTTGACAGTAATCAATTGGGTTATGAGAGTAAAGCATGTTGATCTGTCACTCAATAACTTTTGGATTTGACAAATTTGGGTAGTGAAAAAAAGATCAGTGATCATGAAGATCTTTCGATTTTAAAAGAACTGATACAGAATTAAAACTCACCTTTTTAAGGGGTTTCTGCTGAGGTAGCACAAGTTGAATGTCTCGTACTGGTTTTGGCGAAGTTTCATAAGCAATGCTGGCGTTCGCGATCTTCATACAGTCATCTAATGTCTGAATGAATGTATCACATGTAGCACCAAGGAGTGACGTAGCCTCGTCTAGCTTCTGTAAAACCAGACAGGTTCAGAGTAAATACATGTATTTATCAAAATAGCAAACTCAGCAATTATTTTGTAAAACAAGATAGGTTCAAAATAGGTCAAAACAGGCATATATCAAAATAACATCCACATACTGTAATTATATATTGTAAAACTAGGATCAAAGTTGATCAATAATAAAAAAAATAATCACATAATTTCACAGAGTAAAACTACAGAGGTTTAGAATTTGATCACTTATCAAAACAAGAAAGTTTAATATTCAATTGATATGACAAATTATTCAATAGTCATCCCGTCTATTGAAGACCTTAGACTGATTAGTTTAAACAGTTTTTTGACCTTGATATGCCACTAACCTTGACCCTGCAGGTATGCCACTAACCTTAACCAAAATAGCAGGTATTTGAATGACCTTTAGCATGACCTTGTCTAGCTAAGGTAATTTTTATTATCCTTGACCTTAAGCTAACAAAATAGCAGGTTATGAACGACCTTGACCTTGCCTGGGTAGACTACTGACCTTGACATCTGGCTGACTTTCCTGGACTGCACTCTTTACCGAGTGGACCTGTTGCATCAGAAGATCACAGTACAATCGTAATTCTGACTTCTTGGTCCTGACAATGTCCGGAGATATCTCACCTACAAAGAAAGAAAAAAAAAGCATTTTTCATTTTCACACCAAACAATACTTTCAAGCTGGTCAGGTCAAAAGTAGTTCAGTCATTTTCAGGCTGGGGTTTTATTCTAAGGTCTATTCTAGTTTGAAAAAAAGTGAAAACGGGGTTTGTTTATAGTAAAGGTATAAAGTACACACCCATTTCCTCAGATGGTCTCCCATTGGTCAAGGAAGCCTTGCATGTTCCCATAGCAACCAGCCATCTTTGACGCTCGTGTGGAGATGAAGCTTTGATGTAAAAATGCTGTTCGTGTGGAATTATCAAGTCCAATCTAGTATGATCAGTGCTGTGAACTGTAACCATGGAAACAGATTAACAATCAGTAATATTGAGGATTCACATTTCCTTGTAACCATAGAAATAGGAAGAAAATAGTACAGAGCAGTAATTGCAGTGATTTTCTTACTCAATAATTTCAGAGAATTAACAAGGCATTGTATCTTTCTTGAAACGTGTATATTTTATAGAGCTTTTTTCTTATTTGGGAAAATATTTACATAAAACTGGGAAAATACAGTAAAACTCTCTAAGGGAAGGGGCCTTTATTCGGTCCCAAATGTATCTAAAAATCACTGAATATGAGGTTCCTTTTTCAGTGTAACCATCATCATGGAACAGAAAAACAAATTCAATGTAAAGTGAGGATTCACATTTATTGTTCAAGGTATAACCCCAAATACTTTTTAAGTTTCAACATTTTCAGACAATATCCTGTTTTTATAGACATAACCACATCCTGCTTTACCTGATATATCACAGACGGCCATCTGAAGGGATCCTTTACACCCATTGATCACATCCTCCTGTGACTTGTAATACGACAATACACCATTGTCTAATACAAACCACCGGGGCTGCCAGCCTGAAAGGGAAAACAATCTTGTAACCTCATTGTCTCAAATTGTTGTAACAAAACCACAGATGAAGTAACATGATTAAATAATTCTACTAAACAGGTTGGGCACATAAACATTTTTGTATTTGCGTAACAGTTTCTCGTTTTAATAAATCTAGAAGTATCCAGGTCTTATTGGTTAATCAAATGCAGAACTGTTAGTCTGTTACCCATACTGGTATCATTGGACAATGTTAAATGATGTGCCCAGCTTTCTAAAAGTAGTAATGAAACAGACTGTCTTCCTGTCAAACTCTTTAAAGAGACCATCTACTTTTTGAGACCATTGCCTTGGAATATCACAATGCAGTTTTACCTGTCTATAACGACCACCTTGTCAAACAGACCATTTTTTGGTTTGTAAGTGGATTTTGTATACATCAGAGATCTGACTGTATTGTAGGGTATTGTGTTATACAATAAACATTGTATTAGGAAAACTGATTGATAGCCAATGGTACTCAGTCCTGTGATAATACCAATGACGGCGTTCTGTTGACACAAGTATTGTTGCAAATATTGATGTAATATATCGATTAAAATTAATAATGTGGTCCAAACCAGGATACTCTCAATCCTCTCTCTATGATCGAGCACTGACTGATTCCTTACCACTCATGTAGTTTGTCCACTTCCAAAGTAGACCCTCCATGACCACCATCTGAATGGTTTCTCTATCTAGACACGTGAAGATGCACTAGGGTTGTATCGGGTGGCGTGATGCTGTCACAGTTCAAATGACCAGGTTACGAGTTGTGTCCGCCCCTTCATGTCAATGCATGTCGTCCCTTTTTTACAACCGGCTGTCTAATCTTTATCATCTGTAGCCTATTCTTTTTGTTCACACTTCATATCGATTTGTATATGTTCATAAAGTTAACAGCTGGTTTCATGTCCACATCGCCAACTCACACATTTTTTCCAAGAAAACCTTCACCTTGGCGTCAACTTCCTTGTAAACACGACCTTCCGGAATGTCGTGATCATTGCAGTGCTTGACATGCACCACTGCTTCACAAAGCGCTCCACCAACGCAGATTGATTGGATAACGGGGACTGTCTCAGAAATGATTTATGTAGTTCCCTCTGGGGTAGGGTACATGTGCGGACGTAATTTTGCATCACGTACTTAGAACTGTTTTGACGCTTCTAAAACAGGAAATCTGTTTCCTTTTTCACACACATGTAGGATTGAATCAGTTTCTATATTAAAGTTTGTTTGTTTGCCTTTTTTTTTTGCACGGAAACCGATTTAGAATAATTTTGAAATAAGTTTAAATTTTCACTTTAATGTTATGTAATAAAATGTTATGTAATAAACTACGGTTTAAACTATAACTGTTGTTTAGTTCCGCACACGGGAATATTTTGAAATATTTTTCATAATGTAAGTTAATGCTAATTTTCGTCCTTTAAATCAAGGACGTATATGAGAACAAGGATTTATAAGTGAGCTCATATACGTCCTTGATGAGAAGGATAGGTCACACTGGGTTTTGGGCAAAGACAGCGCAGGCGCTTTTGTGTATGTGCACTGACCGTGACGTTGGACGACGACTGATTTCCTTTGATATCCGCCGCCGCAGCCTTTGATGTAGCATGGGGGGTGCGAGGGTTACCGTCTTACTTTCTGAAGCGTGCTGCCATTTCATGAGCGGTCGTATTTTTTAACGATAGTTTAAGACATTTCTTCTAAATCTTCCATCTTTAAAGCAAGTTATAAACGTTGTGAAATTTAATTTACTTTACATTGGTGTTTCGTTTGACTCGATGAGACAAGTATTTGTTGAGAAAAACGGTTTTTATTCCCGGTTCATAAGCGTCTCGCGTGGTGTTTAGTAGTGTAAAGAGACAGACACGAATCCTTCTCACTTATAAATCCTTGTTTAAATGTACATGTATACAGCTAGGAACCGAAACGGCTTTTACGGATTAACTTGAATAGAAGCTGTTGTACACTCATATTTTAGTGATATATCTTCAACACATAGAATATCTATTAAATGAGCAGTCATCCTACTACTACAGATAATATATTGAAAATTCATTATTCATTTTAGAACTTTTTTTCTTCTATAAAATCATTATGTCAGCCAATTAAAAGCAACATTGCAAACGGCGACGCCATTTTTTCCTCTATGGGCTGATAATTTTTTTTATTTACTTATTTTTTTATATGATTTTTAGTCTTTTCTCACAAATCCACATGCTTTGTCATACAAAACAGTATTCGTTCGCTTCGTGTGCAGAGTTCCTGCAAGTTTACATATAAAAAGGATCATTATTGATTATTGAAATGCCTTCCTGTATAAACTTCCTCGTTTTCCGCTTTGTCGTTTATGACCCGCTAAACCTAATAACCCTAATTTTGTCCTTTTTTCGGTTTAGTAATACTCCTTCATTGCGATATACAAATGGACATAATTGCAGTATCCATTTTACGTATCTTGTTATATATATTGTGTGGTATCTGAATACTTTGCAGCTGTGCCATAATATCAAGGATGTGTTGGAATCTCTATTCGCGAAGTTAGTTTTCTACTAAATTTTAGGAGCAGAGAACTTATTTTCAGTCCAAGATTGTTTTCTATTAATTTATTTTTATTATTTTAAATTATGCATATGCAAAATATTCAGCATTCTTGGAATGGGAAAGGGCACCCTCGGAAACCACAGAGTCTACAAACTCCACTACGCTCGCTTTATCAGACCGCAAAAATGGAGAAAATCAAACGTAATCATCCTGTTACGGAGTGGGGGAGGGGTTGTGAAACTAAAATTTTCAATACTTGTCTTCTCGTCTAATGTATAAGTGTACATGAAAGGATGCCGTTTTTTCATTTTTCGATTTCAATAGACTTAGTCTGAGTACACATGGTATTATTAATGAAACATAGACTGCTCTGCCATGCCTTATCATTAATGTATTTGAAGATATATCGACAAACTCTAATTTTACAAGGCCGTTTTCGTTTGTTTAAGTCTTTAATTTTAACTATAAATACTTTCAGACCTTGAGTTGTTGATACAGGCATATGAGGGCTTTGTCAAGGCTCGTCTGAAAACAATATAAAATCATCAGATCCGTCATTAATTCATCAACGAACAACTAGATCGAACCAGTCAAACTGTATAATCGAAAACGGTCCTAGTAAACTTGCATTACTTTAATTCCATGTACAATGGATTGCTGTTACGTCAAAAGATGTATGCCAAAATTGCCTTTCTAGATATTTCAAGGAGTACGCCAAGGTGACATCATTGACTATTGGCTATTTTTTATGTTTGAATTTTTTCCTTTAATTGACTTTTTCATTTATGATTTTTTTTCTTGTGATTTCAATCTACATCGCCGATTGTCATACACCATGTTTATGATAGGCATTGATTTGTATCGAGTTAACGATAATAAAGAGGACCCTGAACGTTTCGAAAACGTTACAATACCTTAAAACTTTGACTATCAAATGACAACTATTTCGATCGTTTCAAGAGGGTCCATTTAACATACCAAATCCTTGCTCTTTGGGCTGCTAACCATGTTAGATTTGCTTACCCTACTTCTTATGGCTGTATCTCCATTTGCCCACTTTTTATAATCTGATAATTAGCAGAATGTTGTGACAAAGATTATAGTCTATTTCAGAGAAGTTAACCTGGGTTTACCTGTGTTTTACCTGTGAATTTCACCTGTGATACGTACTGTACTTATTCAATAAGGGTATCATTTATGTATAACTTGATGTACATGTATGGAAATAATATTACATGGAAAAATCTTTTGGTTTGATACTCTTTGTGATGTCAGTTATGTTATTGATTTTTCATATTAATAATATACATATAATAATAATATATAATGTATAAGTAAATAATTAACACATCAAACGTAAAATCAATATTTGGTCCTAACTTCAAAACTTCAAAATTCCTTTTTCTCTTTTTGACAAACATATATACCTGTACATATAAACACATAAATAATAACTATAATTGCTAATTGTAGTTCAATCAAAATATACCTTCTTGGATATCGAGCTACATGTATTGAGGTACATACACGTATAAACTTTAGTGGCATTTATAACATAATCCACATTCAACATATTTACAAAAATAGTTTATGGTAATAATTATGTAATCATGCAGTTTATGTTTACGCCTCTTTTCATTAGAAATCACCTTTGTGACAATTCTACTGAAGTATTTATACTGCATCGTGATTTTTAGGAATCCCATTGAGTCAATTTGCCGACAAAAATCTTACTCTTACCTTCATAATTTGATATGTTCGAACTATCGGAAATATGATCTATTATAAAAAATATCAGGTAAACGAACACAGGTAAGCACAGGTAAAAATTATTATGGAACTGACTATAATTGGTTTTCCATTGTTCTCCTATACCAACACTTTTCTTTGTTCTCTAAAAAGTGGGCAAATGGAGAACACACCCTTCTTATGCAGTGTTTTAATGTGGGCCCCGGGCACTAAATCCGACAATGTTCTCTTTGTAAAGGAAATTTCAGGGACTCAGTTCATCAAATTTGTATGTCTTGGACATTGGCAACTGAGTTGAAGCATCGACATTATTACTGACCACGACCCAGATATCGTTCAAGACCTGTGTTGATTTCAAGATGACGAGTTTTTTTAACTGTATATTCGGCGAAGATTTATCTCTCCCAAACCTTCTAGGCAACAATGAATGAAACGATTTCACCCTGAAATGTGACGGCTTTGTCATGTACGCGATAAACTAATACCTTACTTAGCTATAAGTCATTTTTCTATAGGAGCATCACAAACATCAAAGACTTTGCAATGTAATACTTCTATGCAGACAACGAAAAAAAAACAACAAGGTAAAACACGCGTGAACGAATAAATGATGAACTTTGTAACTATTTCCGTTTTCAAAATGTTAAAGTTTTTTTTCTTTGCATAGTACTGTATGTAAGGTGTACGCCAAGGTCACATTATTGACCCATTTCTGTTCTGTTATTAACGTATCCTTAATTGTGGTTATTTTCAAGTTCGGATTTTTTCCCAGTTTCTTCCTTTTTTCATTTTGTTTTAAATTAAATCTACATCACCATTTAAAATTGTCGTGCACTATTTTTTTGATAACATAACAAGTTGATTTGTGTAAAATACCAAATAGTCGTAATTTTTCGAGTAGACTGTATTTTCCTGATTTAATGGGAAAATGTTAATGTGCTCGTGAAAATTTATCTGCTAATATCAATTAATTAAGAAGTCATGTGTATTGCTGTGTCTAGCGATTAACTCGGTCAAACACTCTATCAGACCTTGAAATGTCCTCCTATATGCCGTATTTTGCATTATATAATTTGCATTACAAGATCAAAGAGTACAGTTTCTGTATGTTTTTGCTGACTCGAATCTAGTTATACTAGTAAACATAACGGTATGGTTATTTGGTGCCAGAAATATGTATTGAGCCCTGTGGACTTGGGCCGTTTTCGTTTATTGGGAACAACCGGTTCGACCGTTTGTAAAAATCATTATTTCAAGTATAATTCCCGACGGACCTGCAGTTTATGATACAGGCCTGTGAAGCTCGTCTGAAATCACTATAAAATCACCAGGTCCGTCTTTAATCTATAAACGAACAACTAAGTCCAACCAGTCAAACCGCATAATCGAAAACGGCCTAGCTAAACTAAAATGTACATTTTTTGGCCAAAATTTACAAACAACAAAATAATCTATGAGTCAACAGTAACATTTTGTTAGTAAGTGATATAAAGTCAGATAGATAAACCTTTAATGAATGTAAAGTAGAATGCACCATCATTTGTATTGATTCCGGAAGGAAACCAATGTCAATTATCGATGCCGTATGAATTCCTACATTCTAATGTTATAACGTGGTTATGTGGAGAGGGAAAGGGTACACATATATAAACTTGAAGCATACAATAACATCAACCGGAGCTACCGAGGGGAGATAAATCACAACCCTATTATGTATTATGTGTAATGCCCGATGTCGTTCAGGTTGACAATAACATCATTATCTCCGATGCCAACAGCAGAAAAACACAGTATCCCCTATTCCAATTCTTTCCACTATAACAAACTTCTGGCTTCAATTATTATTACAAAAAGTTAGGAAACAAATATGTAACTTTGGCGAACACCTTTGACAAAAACCAGTATAAAAGCCAGAATGCGAAAAAGTAAAATACTATGGTGGCATATTTCTGCCATCGAGTTGCCGACGTACGACTTAATGATGTCGACATAATTAAGGTATTATGTCGACATCATATAGGAAGATGTCGACATAAACAGAAGAATATGTCGACTTACCACATTTACCTGCCCACATAATGATTCCAAGATATTTATGTAGAATGTCGGTAACTCGGCGATTAATCGTGTTTATGCTCGGGTGTGACACCGACTTGTCAGTTATTGATGTCGACATCTAAACTAAAAGATGTCGACATCTGGTCTTGAAAGTGGAAATCAAAGGCCACTCTTTCATGACGCACTGTGTATATGCAGCAAGGTACCATACAGCAGAGATCGACGTTGATTTTGTTAATTCAGATTTTTATTTATTTGATTTCAAAACTAAAAATTGTGATCCTGCACATCCCGGCCATGCAGCTGTAATTAACCAACGTGTACGTAGCTGTTAGTCCGAGCTGAGGAAGTTAGAGTGCAAGAGGACTCTGCTTTGTACAACGAATTTCCATCCTCTTGGCCATAATTATTTACTAATATAGGGGTATAACCGTGGGTTGAAAATTCGTTTAAAAGCTCTGAGTGTGTTTGTTGATTGGCATTCGTACCAAGTCCATGTAGTACATACCGTACTATACTATATTAAAAGAATGAATGAAAAATTTAAAAAAAAAATGCAAAACAATTATTTTTTCATGTTTTGTTTTCTTGCGAATCACGAAAAATACCAGTTACGTAATTTAAAAGCCATAACGGTCACAGAACAGGTACACAATACACATTGGGAAACCAGCTTTACTTGTTAACTTGCCCTGTCCATATATAAATACATAAATATTTACATCCCTCGATACACTTATATAAAGGCACAACGAATTTTCCTTACGGTCAACCTTTCGACTAAAAATCCTCCCGGAAAGCAGTTTTATTAGGATTTATTAGGGCAATTGATGGATGCAGGCTGGAAGCCTCTATATCCATATCAACAATATATATATTCATAAAATAAGTAAATAAATTCCAGTATATCAATGGCTATGATCCTACAATATAGACTATTAGATTTTAAAACAAATGTTTTTCTAGTGTTCATCTAACATTACTTCAAAGTTGTATACAGTATCTGCATCTATAATATGTTGCGGCAATTTATTCCATATGTCTACTATTCTGTTACTGAAGATATTTCTATCTTAATTCTAAATTGCAACGTTTCTTAAAAATTTTCTCAGAGTGACCTGTCGTTCTGTCTGTACTGTCCATTTGCAAAAAGTTCTCAGCTACTCTACGATCATATTATGTTTTTTATTTTAAAAACATTTATAATGTCCCCTCTAGTTCTCCGATGTTGTACAGTTGGAAGATTTAGTCTTTCTAAGCGTTCCTCGTATGTTAGGTTTTTGAGGTTTTAAGCTCCAAACTCGGGATACATAGATCTGCATCTATTTTTCGTAGTAAAAACACGCGTTCATTGTAGTCAAACGTAGTAAAAAAAGTCACGTGTTTATACTTCATTCAGGCCATTGGTCGGAATATACAATTGTATTATGGGTAACTAGTGATCACGTGATTGTGTGTTTACTTCCAAATATGGTGATAGTTTGCTTGCCATTTCTTCGGAAAAAGTGATCTATTTGAAAACATTTGAACTCCAAAATGTTATTAATATTGCATGCATATCATTTTGACTTGCACATATGCACTGTTTACTATA
>SAYR01049073.1:3119771-3182329 GCA_004382745.1 Argopecten irradians irradians | reverse complement strand
CATTTCTGTATTTTTATGTGGCATATTTCTGCCATCGAATTGCCCGACTTACGACTTAATGATGTCGACATAATTAAGGTATTATGTCGACATCATATAGGAAGATGTCGACATAAACAGAAGAATATGTCGACTTACCACATGTACCGTGCCCACGTATAATGATTCTAAGATAATTATGTAGAAAGTCGGTAAACTCGGCGTATTAATCGTGTTTATGCTCGGGTGTGACACCGGACTTTGTCAGTTATTGATGTTCGACATCTAAACTTAAAAGATGTCACATCTGGGTCTTGAAAGTGGAAATCAAAGGCCACTCTTCATTGACGGCACTGTGTATATGCAGCAAGGTACCATACAGCAGGGATCGACGTTGATTTTTGTTAATTCAGGTTTTTTATTTTATTTGGTTTCAAAATTAAAATTGTTGATCCTGCACATCCCGGCCATGCAGCTGTAATTTACCAACGTGTACGTTAGCTGTTAGTCCGAGCCTGAGGAAGTTAGAGTGCAAGAGGACTCTGCTTGTAACAACGAATTTCCATCCTCTTGGCCATAATTATTTACTAATATAGGGGTAATTGTATAACCGTGGGTTGGAAATTCGTTTAAAAGCCTGAGTGTGTTTTTGTGATTGCATTCGTACCAAGTCCATGTAGTACACTACCGTACTATACTATATTAAAAAATGAATGAAAAAATTAAAAAAATGCAAAACAATGATTTTTTTTCATGTTTTGTATTTCTTGCGAATCACGAAAAATACCAGTTACGTAAATTTAAAAGCCATAACGGTCACAGAACAGGTACACAAAACACATTGGGAAACCAGCTTCACTTGTTAGCTTGCCCTGTCAAACATATTATTATAATAAGCTAAATATTTTTACATCCCTCGATACACTTATAAAAGGCACAATGAAATTTTTGTTACGGTCTTAACTACCAGATTCAAATCCTTTGTCCTGCCGGACTATTTTTTGTAGTAAAAACACGCGTTCTTTGTAGTCAAACGTCGGTAAAAAAAGTCACGTGCTTATACTTCATTCAGCGCCATTTGGCCGGAGTATAACAATTGTATTATGGGTAACTAGTGATCACGTGATTGTGTTTTACTTCCAAATTATGGTGAAGGTGCTTGCCATCTTTCTTCGGAAAAGTGATCTATTTGAAAATATTTGAAACTCCAAAATGTTCATTAATATTGCATGCATATGATTCTGACTTGCCACATATGTACTGTTTTACTATAAATAATGAAACTGAAATGAGTTATAAAATTGTCATTTCCTCGTTTTGTAAAATACATGATATAATGCGAATTACCAATTCAATAGGTCTAACCGTCTAATCTAGGATCAGCGAAGATCGGCTACTCCCGGCTAAATTCGTAGTTAATTATAATTTATCTTGATAATATTATAATTACCCGCTTTAGGTTTCAGAACAGATACATACATTTTTATAACACAGAAAGAAAATAAAGATCTTCGTCAAAAGGCCAAATATATATTACTAAATACCAGGTCAGAGAAATGACTCTAATTTTGGAAAGTAAAACACACACCATGTGATCACTAGTTACCCATTAATTACAAATGCCATATTTATTTCGGCCAATGGCATGAATGAGGTATAAGCACGTGACTTGTTTTACTACGTTTGACTACAAAGAACACGTGTTTTGTGCCATTATGGGCAAAATCCCCCGCGGACGTGGTTTCATTTCCACCATTTGAAATTGCTAAGCAATACTATCATATAAGTTTATTTTCTTACAAACAAATAGTTATAAGCTTCCGCGTAGCCCACTTAGCTTTTTGGGAATCTAATACATGTGTACACATACTAAGGACACTGATGTGAATGCACGGCTTTATGTGCTTACGGCAGCTTCCGCCTGGTAATTGGGACCTTAGGACCTAAGCTCATTATGCTTCGGTAGGTTCGCGTACGAAAATGTATCATTTTGTTTGCCAGAAATACTCTTCATAGATTGAAAGGTCTCAAGGCCCTCTACCAATATTGTGAATTTTATGGCCCTGGCGGTCTCAGGAATTGTCCCCAGGGGATATGGGTCTTTACCCATAGTTTATATAGCGGAAACACATTTATGAGCATTATCTTGCTCAATTTTCATATGAATTTAACCAGATATATGGAATCAAATACTCTTCTTAAGATTAAAAGGTTGAATTGATATACATCACTGGTCTGATTTCATGGCCTGATAGGGCCAATATTTATGGTGCTTATATAACGGTGTATTGGTCTTTTGTTTCACTCTGTATCCGAACTCAGGTGACCAATCAGAACAAAAAAAAACCATTGGCTGACAGGTGGCTATTGACTGCTATTGTAAACTAAATAGACTTCATTTTTAGTTTTCCCATGTTATAGAAACATTTCCCAAGAGGGAAAGAAAAGGTAAAGAATTTACCCAGAAATAGAGAAAAGATCCACCTTTTATTGGCATGATTTACAATCAGTCAGTAGTGGGTACCAAGTTAATTAAACTTTAATGTGCAGCTGCAGAGGCGTAGGAAAGAAAAGGGTTCTCCTGCCACATTTTCGTACTTTCATTTAGAAAATTTTTGCAGCTTTGGCGGCACATTTCCTAAAACGTTCAACATCAGTTAGCGTTCAAAACCTTTAACAATAAAAATTCAATATACATGAACAAGACTAAAAATGTCCATCAAAGGGATTCTTACTGATTTCAAAAATGTTGTCTTTTAAAAAATTTTAATTTGTTTATATGCTCTTAGCAAGACAATTAAATCAATTTCATTATTTTTTTAGTTAATCAAAACAATGTGCTGAAGGTGTGAAGCCGGTTAATGATATGACGCATTCACAATTTACAATTTCTAAAAGCAGGTAACTTTAAGTCCCACTTTAAAAATCCTCAAAATACATCCGTAAAAACTCATCTTGGCCATTCTAAATCGTAATGATTTTTTTTTCCCGGGGGTAGATCTCCGGACCCCAAAACACCAAAATCTCCGCACTCGGCGCTCGCAAAATCATCAAATAGTATTTTTTTTGTTTCCGGGTGAGACCCCCGGACCCCCCCCCCCCCAACACGCAACAGCCAAAAATCTCGCGCATTCGGCGCTCGCAACAAAAATTCATTACAATACATCGTAAAAATTACCATCAGCATTCAAAAATCGTAATATTTTTCTGGGGGAGACTCCCGGACCCCAAACACCAAAATCTCGACCCTTCGTACGCTCGCACGCCATTTGCTTATTCATCTAATTTCCTGTTAGCGTCGCCACTGTCTAAAGCATGTGGATGTGTACAAGGATTATATGTAATGATTTATGAGAAAAACATGAAAGTATATATTGGTTGCGTGTTGAATTAATCTCCTCGGTGTGGGAGTGAAGTCTTCAAGTGTCTTTTGACCGGTTGTAACGTTGAAATGGACCCCCCTGCGAAAACTGACCCTCGGGTCATTTTTTCAACGTTGAAAAAGAGTCCCGAAAACCGTTGAAAACTGGGACTTCAGCGCCACTTGTTTACTCACCGACCCGCGTGAAAAATGACCCGTTGAAAAGCTGACACTTCTCAGGGAAAGACACAAGATACGGCTATGCCTGTTCTGTTCTGATCCCAATTGACACATAACATGCTTTTGTACAACAACACCACACAAACACAACCGACACACCAACACAGTCAACACAACAACACCACAACAGCACAACACGCAACAACAAATACAGAACAACACACACCAACCACCAAACACAACACACCACATACACACCTAACACAACACCCACGGACACCCCACAACAACACAGACACACATCACCACGCACCACACGACATACAACACACAACACACACCAACACAAAAATACAGCCACATAGCATCCAACAGCACACAACACAACACAACCAATAACACACAACATAACAACAACACAAACACAAAACACAACGATGATAACAAAAACAAATTTTTCATTTCAAATCGCAGGTGATTACGTAATTAGATATCCCAGCTATAGGAGCGGGGGCTATATTAAGAATGGCGATAACATGAATGTGCAGCAAGATTATGTTTGTGCAATGCAGCTACAGTATGTGAATGCCCTAAGTCATCTTTCCAAGAGCCGTCCCGTTGAGAGTTTGCCAAGGTCATTTTTTAACGGTCGATTTTTCAACAGACCTGCCGTTGGTAATTCGACCCTAGGACGCTTAGTTCAATTTTTCAACGGCATGTTTTAAATTTCAACGGCATTCGGGGGGTCCGTTTTTCAACGTTGAAAACTGACCCTGAGTCAATTTTCAACGAAGGTCCATTTTCAAACGTTACCACCGCATCTTCCAGTGTCTGTTGTAAGCAATTTACAATCTTCTAATAAACCAAGAACCTCATACATGGACATGATATTGGGCCACTAGCATGCTGGGATTAAGGGATACCCAAAGTTTGTTTCAAATCAATGATCTTGACCTATGTGCCAAGTCACAGGGCTGAGACATATCTATTATTTGTTTAAAAAGTAAAAACATTATTTATAACTGTGCATTATCGAAATTCAGGTGACTTAAGATTATATATATCCCTTATTGCCTTCTGCTCATTCTCAACTCATCATCCATTTGTAAGCAATTCTAACAAACTCCGTTCTCCACAACATGGTCTTTTCTCAACTTTACAGCAAGTTCAAAAACAACAACAATAAAATTACGATCAGAATATTTTGTATTGTTATTTTTTTTTTTTTTTTTTTTTTTGCAAATTTTCAGCAAAACAAACATGTTTCAAATTATATTAATACACATATTTGATTAATATATTTAATCTGCATTTATTTTTTTTAATTAAAAAAAATGAAAAAAAAACTATCCTAGCAAATGTCACATGGTTTGTCATTTCAATCAAGGGAGATAATCCGTTTTGGAGGATTTTCCACAAAGTGGAAAAGTTAAGATTATAAATTTCACTTTCCATGCATTATTCAACCAAAAACTTTTAGCCTGGGACATTTCCTGGTCAACGTCAATTATAATTTCAACACAAATTTATTAGATGATGTTTCAAGTAATTTTCAAGTATATACCATGAACTTTGACATCTGGCACAATATGTAATCTTCAATTTATCAATGTTTTCACAATCAAAGTCTACTCTAAGCCTTCTGTGAGCTAACACAAAACTCTGCCTTTGTGTGATATAATTCAAAACAGGGTTCAAAACCACAATGGAACACAGCTCTATACAAGCTCTATCTCACCTGGCCCACAGATTTTAGGTTCCCGTTGGATGGAAGGTGTCCTAAGAAATGTCTCGTTGAAAGGCGCTGAAGGTTGTCTCCCTTCTTCCCACCTTTAGATTCTGGTCCTGTAACACTCAGCCTCCATGAAAAGATCGCAGATAATTTCATTATTCTGAAATTGTGAAATTAATAGATTATGAGAATGTTAACTTTCATAGACTTCACACAAAAAGCTTTTGAATGCTAATATTTTATGCGTCCCCAATTTAAAAGATGATCCACCCTGACAAATGTATTTTTTTTATACTATCAAAAACAAAAGCAGACGATTTAGAATTTTTCTTCAGTTACAAAAGTTACTGACTTTACATCATTACCACACCATTGAAAAGTTTCAGCTTTTTCATTTTACTTGAAGATAAAGATATTAAAAATAATTAATTGCATCCCGAAAAAATTCCGTCGCACTATGTTCCTATATGAAATGAAGTACTGGTTGCAGAGTAATTAATTATTTTATTTTGTGTGTTAATTAGACAGTATATACACACGATTAAACACCAATTATTGTTCAAATGATGTGTATCATTTATGTTCTATCGCAGACATTGTCACACCGAGCTGCGAGATAGTGAAACTATTTCTTTAAAAATTGAGGAGACATCTATTCGTGACTGTGGATTATCATTATACAACAACTTTGTGTGGAATTTATTCATATTGCCTGGAACTTTACAAATCATCTGTGACATTCAATTTTTCTTTGTGGATTTTTGATTATTGTTAATTTTGAACCTGGAAGGACAATCAGTGGATTATACCAGGACATTCGCATACAGATAAAGTAACCACTTTATGGTGGCTGATTACGGCCATCTCGTGTTGTTGTGTTGTCGCCTTGTCGTGTTGTCGCCTTGTCGAGTTGTCGCGGTCTCAAACTGCGACAACCCGAGATTTAACAGTTAAAATGTCGACTTGTCGCGTTTTCGAACCGCGACAAGTCGACAACACGACAAGACGACAAGTCGACATTTCAAACACGCTATTTAGCGCGTACAGAATCTCGTGTAGTCGCGGTAAAATGTCGACTTGTCGTGTTGTCGAGTTGTCGTTTTGTCGAGTTGTCGACTTGTCGCCTTCCTGTTACACATGCGCAAATCATATGAAATAGCCACTATCTTTGAATATAGAAAACTGAAGTCAGTGCTTGTACCATAGTCACCATATTATGGTGGCATAGGTCTGCCATCGATTTGCCGACTTACGACTTAATAATGTCGACATCGTTAAGGCATTAAGTCGACATCATATCGATAGATGTCGACATAAACAGAAGAATATGTCGACTTACCACATGTACATGCCCACATAATGATTCCAAGATATTTATGTAGACAGTCGGTAACTCGGCGATTAATGTGTTTATGCTCGGGTGTGACACCGACTTGTCAGTTATTGATGTCGACATCTAAACTAAAAGATGTCGACATCTGGTCTTGAAAGTGGAAATCAAAGGCCACCCTTTCATAAAACACAAAGTTTTTATTTATTTGATTTCAAAAAAAAACAAAAAAAAACGTGATCCTGCACACCCCGGCCATGAAACTAGCCTGCGTGTACGTACAACGAATTATTAATATATATAACCGTGTGTTGAAAATTCGTTTCAAAGCTGTGTGTGTGTTTTGTTGATTGCCATTCGTACCAAGTCCATGTAGTACATACCGTACTATACTATATTAAAAGAATGAATGAGAAAACAAAATACAAAAAGATTTTTTTATGTTGTATTTTCTTGTGAATCCCGAAAAATACCAGTTACGTAATTTAAAAGCCATAAAGGTCACAGTACAGGTACACAATACACATTGGGAAACCAGCTTTACTTGTTAGCTTGGCCTGTCCATACATAAATATTTACATCCCTCGATACACTTATATCAAGGCACAACGAATTTTTGTTACGGTCTCAATGGTCAGATACAACCTTTGGGCTAAAAATCCTCCAGGGACGCGGTTTTAAACTCCCAACTCGCGATACATCTGCATCTTTTTTTCGTAGTAAAAACATGCATTCTTTGTAGTCAAACGTAGTAAAAAAAAAAGTCACGTGCTTATACTTCATTCAGGCCATTGGCCGGAATATACAATTGTATTATGGGTAACTAGTGATCACGTGATTTTGTGTTTACTTCCAAATATGGTGATAGTTTGCTTGCCATTTCTTCGGAGAAATTGATTTATTTGAAAATATTTAGACTCCAAAATGCTATTAATATTGCATGCATATCATTTTGACTTGCACATATGCACTGTTTTACTATAAATAATGAACTGAAATGAGTTGTAAAACTGCCATTTTCCCGTTTTGTAAATAAATGATACAATACGAATTGACCAATTCAATAGGTCTAACCGTCTAATCTAAAATCAGCGAAGATCGGCTACTCCCGGCTAAATTCGTAGAATTCTAAATTTATATTTATATATATTATTACCTGCTTTAGGGTTCAGAACATATACATATAACACAGAGAAAATAAGATCTTCTTCAAAAGGCCTAATTATGTATAAATACCAGGTCAGAGAAATCACTCTATTTGGAAGTAAACACACACTCATGTGATCACTAGTTACCCACAATTCCATATTTATTTCAGCCAATGGCATGAATGAGGTATAATCACGTGACTTGTTTTACTAAGTTTTACTACAAAAAACGCGTTTTTTGTACCATTATGGGGGAAATCCTCCGCAGATCGTGGTTTCATTTCCACCATTTGAAATTGTTAGCAATACTATCATATCATAGTTTATTTTCCATATTATTTCCAAACAAATAGTATAAGCTTCCGCATAGCCCACTTAGCTTTTTGGGAATCTAGGACATACATGTATGTACACATATACTCAGAAACACGGGTTTATGTGCTTACATGGCAGCTTCCCGCCTGGTTAATTGGGACCTAGGACCTAACTCATTATGCTTCGGTAGGTTCCGTACGAAAATGTATCATTTTGTTTGTCAGAATATCAATAACTCTTCATAGATTGAAATGTCTCAAGGCCCTCTACCAATATTGTGAATTTCATGGCCCTGGGGTCTCGGAATTTTCCCCAGGGGATAGGGTCTGTACCATAGTTTATATAGGGAAACACATTTATGAGCATTATTTGCTAAATTTTCATAGGAAACAGATGCAATTGAATCAAATACTCTTCATATATTAAAAGGTTAAATGGGTATAATCACTGGCTGATTTCATGGGCCTGATAGGCCAAATATATGGTGCTTATATACAGTGTATGTATTTGTTTCATACTTTATCCGAACTCGGGTGACCAATCAGAAAAAAACATGCATGGCTGACAGGTGGCTATGTGTTTTGTTATTCCTGCTATATAGACTTCATTTTTAGTTTTCCCATGTTATAAAACATTTCCAAGAGGAAAGAAAACGGTAAAGAATAACAGAAATAGAGAAAAGATCCATCTTTTATTGGCATGATTTACATCAGTCAGTAGTGGGTACCAAGTTCATTAAACTTTTTAAATGTGCAACTGCAGGGGCGTAGGAAGAAAAGGGTCCTCCTGCACATTTTTCGTACTTCATTTTAGAAAATTTTGCCGCTTTGCGGCGCATTTCCTAAAAGTTAAAGCACGTAATGTTCAAACCTTTAATAATAAAAATTAAATACACATGAACTAGACTAAAAATGTCCATCAAGGGATTCTACTATTTCAAAAATGTTTCTTAAAATATTATATTGTTTATATGTCTAAGCAAGACAATTAAATAAATTCATTATATTTTTTTAGTTAAACAACAATGTGCTGATGGTGTAAAGTCGTATGTTACGATCGAGCAGGGTTGCATAATGATATGACGACATTCACAATTATAATTTCTAAATGCAGGTAAATGCAAATCGAAAAATTACCACGTTAAGAACGCATTAAAATCCTCAAAATACACCGTAAAACTCATATTGGCCATTCCAAATCGTAATATTTTTCGCGGGGGAAACCCCCGGACCCCCAGAACACCAAAGTCTCGCGCATTCGGCGCTCGCAAAATCATCAAAATCGTAATTTTTCCGGGGGAGATTCCCAGACCCCCAAAACACCAAAATCTCGCGCATTCGGCGTTCGCAAAATCATCAAAATCATCAAAATACATCGTAAAAATTATCTCAGCCATTTTAAATCGTAATATTTTTTTTCCAGGAGAGACCCCCGGACCTCCAAACACCAAAATCTCGACCCTTCGACGCTCGCACGCCATTTTGCATATTCATTAATTTCCTGTTAGCGTCGCCACTGATATGGATGTGTACAAGGATTATATGTAATGATTTATGATAAAAAGTATATAAAGTATATATGGTTGTGTGTTGAATTAATCTCCCCCTGTGTGACCTATTGCAATTGTCTTTTGGCCGGCAACATCCAGTGTCTGTTGTAAACAATTCACAATCTTCTTAATAACCAAGAACCTCATACATGGACATGTTATTGGGCCATAGCATGCTGGGATGAAGGAATACAAAGTTTGTTCAAATCAATGATCTTGACCTATGTGCCAAGTCACAGGGCTGAGACATATTTATTTGTTTGTTTAAAAGCAAAACATTATTTATAACTGTGCATATTGGAATTAAGGTGACTGTTAGACATATATATCCTTATTGCCTTCTGCTCATTCTCAACTCTCATCCATTTGTAAACAATTCAAATTTTAACAAACTTCTTCTCCACAACACGGTTTTTCTCATTTTGCAGCAAGTACAAAAACAACAACAATCAAATTACAATCATGAATATTTTGTATTGATATTAATTTTTTTGCAAATTTTCAGCAAAACAAACATGTTTCAAATCAAATTAATACACATATTTGATTAATATATTTGATCTGCATTCATTATTGAATTTAAAAAAAAAATGAAAAAAATTCAAGTTTTAATCAATGGAGATAAATCCGTTTTGAAGGATTTTACACAAAGTGGAAAAGTTAAGATTAATCAGAGATTTACTATTTAAATATCTGGATTAATTCACTTCCAATGCATTATTCAACCAAAATTTAGCCTGGTACATTAACACAAATTTATTAGATGAAGTAATTGTCGAGTATATATACATGAACTTTGACATCTGCCATGGCACAACATGTAATCTTCAATTTATCAATATTTCACAATCAAAGTCTACTCTAAGCCTTCTGTTTCAAATAGTGGAAATGAAACCACGATCCGCGGAGGATTTCCCCCATAATGGTACAAAACAAGCGTTCTTTGTAGTAAAACGTAGTAAAACAAGTCACGTGATTATACCTCATTCATGCCATTGGCCGAAATAAATATGGAATTGTATTAGTGGGTAACTAGTGATCACATGAGTGTGTGTTTACTTCCAAATAGAGTGATTTCTCTGATCTGGTATTTATACATAATTAGGCCTTTTGAAGAAGATCTTATTTTCTCTGTGTTATATGTATATGTTCTGAACCCTAAAGCATGTAATAATACATATAAATATAAATTTAGAATTCTACGAATTTAGCCGGGAGTAGCCGATCTTCGCTGATTTTAGATTAGACGGTTAGACCTATTGAATTGGTCAATTCGCATTATATCATTTATTTACAAAACGTGGAAATTACAGTTTTATAACTCATTTCAGTTCATTATTTATAGTAAAATAATACATATGTGCAACTCAAAATGATATGCATGCAATATTAATAACATTTTGGAGTCTAAATATTTTCAAATAAATCAATTTCCCCGAAGAAATGGCAAGCAAACTATCACCATATTTGGAAGTAAACACAAAATCACGTGATCACTAGTTACCCATAATACAATTGTATATTCCGGCCAATGGCATGAATGAGGTATAAGCACGTGACTTTTTTTACTACGTTTTTACTACAAAAAATAGATGCAGATACAATGTATATCCCGAGTTTGGAGCTAAAACCGCGTCCCTGGAGGATTTTCAGCCCAAATGTTGAATCTGGCCAATAAGACCGTAACAAAAATTCGTTGTGCCTTTATTTAAGTGTATCGAGGGATGTAAATATTTATGTATACATGTATATATGGACAGGGCAAGCTAACAAGTAAAGCTGGTTTCCAAATGGGTATTGTGTATCTGTACTGTGACCTTTTTGGCTTTTAAATTACGTAACTGGTATTTTTCGTGATTCGCAAAAAAATGAAATCTTGAAAAAATCATTGTAATCAGAAACATATATACATATTTCTGTTGTAATATAGTATAGTACGGTATGTACCACATGGACTTGGTACGAATGCTAATCCACAAAGCACAAACACAGCTTTTAAACGAATTTTCAACCCACGGTTATAATTATGGCCAAGAAGATGGAAATTTGTTGTACAAAGCAGAGTCATTTTGCACTCTAACTTCCTCAGCTCGGACTAACAGTTACAATGTGTACATACACGCAGGCTACAGCTGCATGGCCGGGATGTGCAGGATCACAATTTTTAATTTTGAAATCAAATAAATAAATTTTTTTCTGAATTTACAAAATCAACGTCGAACTCTGCTGTATGGTGCCTTGCTGCATATACACGGTGCCCTATAAAAGGGTGGCCTTTGAATTCCACCTTAAAGACCAGATGTCGACATCTTTTAGTTTAGATGTCGACATCAATAACTGACAAGTCGGTGTCAGTCGACATATTCTTCTGTTTATGTCGACATCTTCCGATATGATGTCGACTTAATGCCTTAATTATGTCGACATCACTAAGTCGTAAGTCGGCAACTCGATGGCAGAAATATGCCACCATAAAATTGCAATATTTTCTAATTTTCGGATTAACGGGCCTTCGAACTATTAGGCCTTAGCGGTTCAAGTGACCTTAAAATTAACAGATGACGATTACTGCGTACTAATCAGACGGCGTGACCAGACCATTATTACACGATTATCATATAATAAACAAATTATTGAAATTCATAGTTCAGAGAAAAATACTTTGACAAATCTCGGTAAAGAAATTGCAATCAAATATCTTCATATAGCTACAAACACATGCACACAATTATTTTCATTAGCAATCCAATATGGCGAGTGAGGAAGGCGACAAGTCGACAACTCGACAACACGACAAGTCGACAACTCGACAACACGACAAGTCGACATTTTACCGCGACAACACGAGATTCTGTACGCGCTAATTAGCGTGTTTGAAATGTCGACTTGTCGTGTTGTCGACTTGTCGCGGCTCGAAAACGCGACTAGTCGACATTTTAACTGTTAAATCTCGGGTTGTCGCAGTTTGAGACCGCGACAACTCGACAAGGCGACAACACGACAAGGCGACAACACAACAACACGAGATGGCCGTAGTCAGCCACCATAGAAATGTTACCTTTGGGCCTTCGACCAGTTACACGGGTTGTGTTACTTTCCCATCCGTCGAGTTGTTAAATTTAAATGATTGTTATGCTGACAATCTTGAGTATCTTTGCACCCCCCACACATTACGTTTCATCTTCCTACACTACTGGTAGTATTCGACACAATAAGCGCACAGAAAGAAGAAAATTTTTAAAACAAAACTAAAAGGACAAAATTTGGCTAACATTTCACAACATTATTGTACAGAGTAAGCCAATAATCAATTTGCAAAATAAATCAAACATGGAAACATTTAAAAGATTTCCCTAGTTTCACTTTGTATTTGACTCTAAATAGGTGAAATTGAGGCCTCCAAAAGAGGAAGGGGCGCTTATAGGGGCAGGGGTGCTTCGGTAGATTTCTCAAACAAAGAAAAGAAAAGAAAAAAACCCAAAAAAACGAACTGCCTAAAAGGAGGGAGCAATTCCGCCACAAAATTAACTTTCAAAAGTTTTAAAGATAAAATAATTGTGGTATATTACACTTTCTCGTTTAAGTGGAATTATTCTATCTCACAGGAATATCAAAATTATTTGTTTGTTAAGTCTATGATATCTAGATCTATTAGAAAGTTATACATTCTGATACAATTTATGTACTATATTGTTACTGTTAACATAGAACGAATGCATTAATAGTTAAAAGGCAGTACAATTTGTCCACGTGTAACTGGTATTTAGCGAATAATCTTTAATTCAATCTATCTTAATGCAGCCGTTTATACTATGAAAATCTATGTTGATGTTTGTCAGTATATTACATTCATTATTTGAATTTACCGCGTATCAAACAGGTGCCCGTGACGTAAGAGACAACTTGGACCAATCAAAAATGGCCTTTTATCACCTCCATGGTTTCTATATGACAACAACATGGCGGACACAGCATGGCGGATTTTTTGACATTTATAATTTGTGTATTGAAGTATGACCTCATAGTGATCGTGTACACGCGATAGTGTGTTTCATGGGGGAAAAGAACCACACAGACTCAAAGGTAAGAACATTAGAATAATTATAGTACAACATTATCTCTAGAGTATTAGGCCTACGTTACTGTATAAACAAGCCGAGACGACCAGAAGAGCAGAACACAGGTAAATCGATGCCCTACCTGACTCTATATATATATATATTAAATGTACATGTACGGCTTTGTAAACAAGAGTCATCATATAGCTACTGACAGCGTTTTATAGTAATAATGAATATTTACCTAGGTTGTTCTATAAACGAAAAAAAATCAACAACAACAAAAAACGTAATAGTCTACAAATATATGTGGCATATTTAGATTTCTATATATAAATTGGTCTAAAGTGTTATCAGTTTTGCTTATCTTAAATGCAATTTCTTCCAGTAAAGAAAGATATGGGAATTCTATTTGAACCTGCGCCAATGCCACATATGTTTCACAAATTTCATTTGTATATCATTATATTAAATAAGTAAATAATCACATCGAAATTTAATTAAAGTATACTGTAAAAATAACTGACTTATTGACAACTAATTAAAATAAACTTATTAGATTTACAAATATAATTTTGATCCCGATTTTTGCATCATAGTTTTAAATCATCATTGATATGCGCCATTTGGCCCAATATATAAACTACATTAACAGCTTTTTTATTACTTAATTGGATGTACACAAATGCCATTGAGTCGACTATGTTTCTACTACTGCTGTAAAGAGATAGAAGCATGCATATGCCATGGAGCAGTATACATTACCGTAATGTGTACTAGTCGCATACACAAGGAATTGACTTGGTTATCATTTCTCATGGTCTACTTTGTATCTTTTCATCTCCAAACCTGATTATTAATTATATCCTTAACTAAGTTAACTGTCATTGGTTGTTGCTATTATGTTAAAATATATTTAACTTATACATCTACAAGTAAACTGAATAAAGGAACTATTTGATGGGCATCTTGTAAGATATATTACCAAAATGTCGGTCAGAGATCTTAGAATTTACAAAACATCTTTAAGTACCCATCATTAAAGGTAGTTATTAACATGTATTGTTATTACGGAATACTGTCATTTTCATTGAAAATTGTTTATCAAATACATTGTATACCCATAAACTATACTGTATTTGACTTACTTAATAAGCACTCATATTCCAGTCCTATTAGCACCCCTCCCTTTTTATGAAGCCTCAATTTAACTTACCTAAAATTAAAAGTAGACAAATGTCTTTGTTTTATTTCTTTTGCAAATTGATTTTTGGCTTACTTTCTGCATTAATTTTGTGAAAAAAGTTCAAATTTATCCTATTATTAGCACCCCTCCTTTTTTAAGTATTAATTGCCCTGGGCAATTACTGGATAAAAAAATTGCAATCTTACATTGCTCTAACATAATGATGAAAAACATCAACAGACTGCCATATATGTTTTAAAAGATATCTATCATATTGAAAGAAAGTAATTTACTACCTTTTACTCGGGGGAAAATAAAGTACATATATATTGTGATTTTAAAAACCTTCTGATTTTGATTTTGTATGGAAAGCACTTGAGGGTCTGAATATTACATATTTTCTATGTCTATGGTACGTACTGAAACCCTACCAGTAGGCTACAATATACAAATAATTTAAATAAATGACTCTATCCTAAAACTCGACTTTGTTAAAGTATTTAAGGATATTCACCATACAGTAAGTGAATTTGTGTCCTGTCTAAGTACTTAACACCATGTATATAGGCCGCCTTATATCATTTGAATAAGAGGATATAAGTTAATTCCATCAGGGTATTTAACAATGTTGTTATTGTAGACTTAAGAACCTATATAGTGTATCATGTCTTGATGTGTATGGGTGAATTATTTTACAAAAATAATTCAAATAAAGAATTAACACATGAAATATCACTTATTTTTTTCTAACTTTTAAAACTAATTAACTTAATAAAAATATGATCTGATATTACATTTTGACATAAAGGTTTCGTCTATTCGGTACAAAGTCTGCAGAGTTACGTTTACCGGTATGTTTTTTTCTACAAACAGCTAACAATCCTTTCATTAAATAGGAAAACTTTCTCTTTTGTATTCATTATTTACTTAAAGACTATGAGACATTTATTATGAACTTGCAAGAATTTCACTAATATCTATAATAATTCCTTACAGATTATAAAAGTCAATGCTATTAGCAGCTGTAACTATATATACATTAAGGTATTTAATGCTAGAGAGTTTTAAGGAATCATTCATTCAAATGCATATGTAACACATAATATAATAGAGTAGCTAAATCTCCAAAAGACAAAGAGAAAGCTAGGGGTTGTAATAGGCAGGTGGTCTGTATACACAGGTCAAATTGGGTGGAGATTGGTCATTGAGACCCTAATGAAAGTGGTATATTTACAGACAGTCTTTATACAGTAGTAGTTTAGCTGCATATTATGTAAAATTCATATTTATTTTCATTTTGACATAGATTAATATAATTTATCATTCTATAAATGTCTGTCAGCCGAGCTATTTTATTTATTTTTATCAGCTCACCACACAGAATTTGAAAACTGATTGTACTAGCTTTCTGGTTCCCTCCATCATCTATTATTATTAATCCTGTAGTTATGCAGTAAATGAGATCATATTTATAATCTAGTTTATCAGCGAAAGTAAATTCATTATCAAGCTAACTATACTTTATAAACAGTAACAGACTGTTCCTTCACCTAAATATCTATATTTAGAACAGGGGGCTTACAAACAGCAGCTGTAGCAGTATAGTCTATTTCAGAAAAGGTCTTTGAGTATTCCCATATGTGCATATTTTTTCAGAATAAGAAATATGGAACAGGTCATATATAATTTTCTTTTGGAGAAGTTGTTAATTAAAAAAAATTGTTATAACTTCTGTGTGCTTATGATTTGAAATAAAAAAGATTCATTAGATTTAATACTTGATCATAAACATCTAGAGTTGAATGTAAGAATAAATGTCTGTCAGAAATGTTCGGAATTTTAGTGCTGGGCTACAGGAAGTAGGGGCTACAAGAGTTTGTTGTGGATCTGTGAAGACTTGGGAACTGAACATCGTCAGGATGTTTTGGAAATAACTCCATGTTGGATTCTTCAAAATTTGTGCTGATAACCTTTCAGGGGGGTCAAGTTGTTACTGGGGATGCGTTCAGTTATTGAAGCAGGAAGCCATTCTTAGAAGTTCTAAACAGTTCATTTATAGATGATTTATACTCATGTACTAAGAATTAATATGCATGATTTCAAAATTCACAGCCAATTTATTTAATATCCTTTGTTCTGAAATAATATAAATGCTACTATACATGCATTCTTGATTGACATTTAGTGCTTCAAAATTCTTCAAAACATTTTCATTTGACTTTCTTGAATGTATAGGAATATGAATAATTGAAGAATTCTTATAAAATATCAGATGGATGCAATTAATAGTGCAACTGAGGATTTCTGCAATCAGAAGTTAATCAAAAGTTTCTGTTTGAGGTCAAAGGTCATTTGTATTGACCTTTGACCCTGTGATGATGTCACATTTTATGTGTATCTGCTGTCTACGATGGAGAATACACAAGTCATACCAACACACATACGAAGAAGCGGTAAATCCCGGGATACCTGTAAATATCAATGTTCATTTTTGTCATATACTACATACCATGTAATAAATTATCAAATGGATTACATTGACATATTAGACAGTTTTTGAATCAGACAAGTCGCAGAGACATAATAATTAAGTTAATTTTTTGTGTGTTTAATTTTAATATTCAAGAGGTATATGGCAAGCTTAAATTAAATTCTCAGTATGAAATTGAATCATTTACAATATCATTCACTTTTGTCCAAGAATGTGCTTATAATGCTGGACATATTGAATAATTTATATATTTTGTTACGCTGTTCAAAGGTTTATATATGTTCATAAACTGATAAAGAAAGTCATAATATAAGTCAATATTCATTCAATACATGATTGGCTATCAATTCTAAAGCTGCTTGACCAGTCAGACCGTAATTCAGAAATTGAATGGTCAAGTATACATAACTGTTCTTGACTTTTGAAGGGTCAGAGTACTCACAGAGGGTTCCATGATATGGCTGGTTTTATTAGCTTGATCGGTTAGACATTGTAACTCAAATAATCTATAAACTGAAAGCAAATTGAATGACTTTATGACGTAAATAATATACCTGTATTATATCATAAACTTGTAAATCAATTATTTTGATATTTTTGTTCAAATAAAGCCCAGGTGTAAAATTCTTAGGTTAGCATTTTTGTAAAAGAGAGATTCAGGAGGAAAATCAACAACCTACATCCAGTTTTCGGTACCTCAGATTTATAGGCCTGTAGTAGATTGTTCGTATGCCGGTATATACCTAACCATGATTTGTATTGATTACTTTTATAGGAATATTAACAGTCTACTATTTTTGTATTTTACAGATTTCAGGAAATGAGATGACAACAGTATCCGGGCCTAATGGCCAAACAGACTCCCAGGTACGTGTGTACTTATTGATGTTTAATTGGTATGACATTGACAAGTGATGGTCACACCATACTGTGGTCAGTTTGATATCATTGATCTGTGTGTCCATCACTTAATTCACAGAAACTGTCATTTTTCTACAAAAATCTCAATTATTATTTAATTCAATAATCAGGTAGAGGTTAAACTTTTTGTAGATAAGAAATTATGCAATTACCATTCTGTTTATTGTTTAAGCATTGATGTCACTATTTTTTAACTTCATCAGGGTATGAAAGGAATTTTGTTTTCAAACTGTGGGAATCCACTTAGATTTAGTATGAATACAAATCAAAATTAATTATGTTGCGATACTGAAAACATAAATTTTGTAACATGTATATACTACAACACTGTCAGATTTTGTATCTTAACACTTTAAATGTACTAACTTATTCGCGGTAAATAGCGCCCCTCCATGTATAAGCATCCCTCTCGTCTTTTGGAGGAGTTAAGGTGATATAAAGCATCCCATCCCATGGATTAAACATTTCAGTTGCAAACGAAGGCTGTTTTATAGAAGTATAGACTTTTGGTAGTACAGTTTCAGGGCGGTCTTAACACCTGGGTTATTTATAAGCAGTAATTGTATTACCTATGTATACCTGTATATATATGAATGCATGACCTTTGCAGGTGTATTACTATAGCCTTGTAAATAACAGGGACCTTATAAACCTAACAACCGCCCTAGTACCTACATAGGTACATAGTGTGTATTCAAGAGCTCTATTTTACCTGTTCGTAATCCCGACTAATGAACATACCTGTGTACAGGTATTCAGGTAGATTAGATTAGTTACCTGTAATTGATGACCTCTATCTACCTGTGAATAATTAATCAAAGATCTCCTAGTGATAGTTGATACACTACTTAATAGTGTTTGTTAAATATGCTATAAAAATATAATAACTTTGAATTATCGGCATTCCAGAAATTTAAAATTACATTAAGGAAATATTAATGATCTATAACATGTAATGTAGTATTTATGTGTTTGCATGTGTTTATTTATTTTGAAATATAGCTTCTCAAACTCTTAAGGCCTCAACATTTTTTCTTATATATTTGATATGCTGTGTATTGTAAAATTTAACATTTTCAATGAAATCAGTTAAAATCAAGTGTGCACAATATGTAATTTTGTTAAAAAACAAACTTGATAAACCTAAAGTATTATAAGAATATTCTATAATTTCGGAGTAGGATATAATTTTTTCTCTCATTAAATAAAGAAACCACTATAAACTTTTTAATGTTTGGATGCAATTGAATTACACATGTTTCATGTGTATGTAGAAATCGTGAAAATAAATCGTGAAAAAGGCGTTAGACATGACTAATTCATGATTGAAATTAGCAGTAAATTGACGTGAAAATGTAATTACCTGCGATGTAATGTCCAATGTAATTTGTGCAGACCCAACTTTAAATTTTATTTAAGGACAGAAAAAAAGTTTACAAATTACGTTTTTACAGTAAGAATGAAAAATTGAAAAATAAGTTGCAGCAAAAACAAGTTAGGTTACAGTAATACATAGTTCGTAATGTAAGTGTGCCATACATATATTTATTTTTGAGGTTCCCCATTGATGATTGATACTGTACCTAGCGTATCTTGTTCACATACATATAAGCAACTTACATGTATATACATGTCAGAAGTTATACTTTATATCAATTGATCCTATCTACAAATGTTACAGATTTGTCTGCTTCTTTCTCAGTGCTCAGTTCTATGTCACTAAAATTAAAAAAAAAAGTGAAATCAAGGAATATGTGACATAGCATATGTAAATGATTATATGTATGAATAAATGAGAAACCCTCTCACCTATTTTAAATTTTTAGATCTATACTTGTGCTCATTTTTATGTCACAGGAAATAAAAAAAATATGATGTCATAATTAACAAATAGGTGACATAACAACAATAATATAAATGATTACATGTATGAATACAAGAGAAACCCTTTCACTTAATTTAAAGTTATATGTCTATATCTGTATTTGTATGAATGAGTTTGGAGAATGAATGGAGCAAATCAAATGTGATGAAATGAAAGCTATCAAGTAAAAGCAGTGAAAGAGACCTCCTGTGAGAGGCTATATGTTGTAAGAGGGATGAACCCAGGGTCCAAACCCTGGCATCCCTCTAATTTGCTGGGGAATAAAAATCAATTTTGAAACCTTAAGAAAAAAACACACAAAAAATAGAAAATACTGTAATACATAACTGATAGATAGCCAGCTGTCAATCAAACGATTCGGGAACATCATGTGACTAAATATTTTGCATTGTGTATGCTACGACATTTTTTGCAACATTAAATAGGAACACCTGTATTTGCGAGCACGAGGCTTGTCTACCTGCCTGGTGATCAGTTGAAAATAAAAGAAAAAAATTCAAGGCCAATATTTTCCCTTCCGCAGCAGTTTCAAATAATTCCAATCTTTGAATTCAGTATATGCCCAATTTATATTTGTACAATCCTAAATTTGTATGTACTTCCTGTTCCAGGGTGACATGCCTAGTGGTGCCTTCAGTACGACGGATGAAGGCATCTCACAACAACTGGAACATGTCACACAGATGCATGCGGCAGCTGTCAATGGCGACAAACCCTTCCTGGCCAGACTCATCATATGTAAGCAATGTTTTGGGCTCCAGATATGAATAAGTTTCAAAGTTTGTTCAAATAATTAACATTGGCTTATATTGAAGGTCACAAATGGACTGAGATTTCAATGTAAATTCACAAAGGGAAGGAGCTCAGTGGTCTAATAATATTATTTGTTCAAAGTAATGACCTTGACCTCGATCCTTTCAAAGTCATGGTGTCTAATAAGCTAAACATTTTGTTGAATGCCAGTAGTCAAATGCAATAGTCTCAAAGATTTTATATTATGATTGTAGTATACTTTGGAAAATGTTTTTGCTGCCAGGTTCTTCAAATGAATGACCTTGACCTTGATTTAAGGCCTCAAGAGGTCAAGCATACCTAAAATCTTGAAAAGACTTTTGATAACCTAGAGGCCCAAAAGTCTTCAAATGACCAGACTTCATTTCATGTGTAACATTATAAAGTATAGAAAATCAAGTAATTTGCAAATTTCATTTGATGTCATTTAATTTAAGTTTATTGTCACTCACATATTGATCAAGGAGGTGAAAATGAGACCATAAAAGGACATTTGTTTTAATATTTTTGATTTCATGTGACCATTAAGGTTATGCTCTCTTGTATCATCTTGCAACAACATTTCTTTTTTTAACATTTGTGTTTTTTTGCTGTCCAGCACCAACTCATTGTTCAGTTCTCTTTATTACAGCCAATGCATCTGACATTGACACCGGTGACCAGTTTGGCCGGACACCACTTATGTTCTGCATCCTGGCTGACCGACTGGACTGTGCAGAACTCCTCCTTAAGGCTGGTGCACAAGTCAACAAAAAGGACAAGGGAGGGCGAGCAGCTCTCCACTGGGCAGCCCACAAGGTAGGTACAATGACCTTTGAAAGGGGGTAAGGTTTGGAGGCTGGGGAGGTCGAGCGGTTTTCCACTGTGCAGCCCACAAGGTAGGTACAATGACCTTGGAAAGGGGGTAAGGTTTGGGGGTGGGGAGGCCGAGCGGCTCTCCACTGGGCAGCCCACAAGGTAGGTACAATGTCCTGGTAAAGGGGGTAAGGTTTGGGGGGTGGGGAGGCCTAGCGGCTCTCCACTGGGCAGCCCACAAGGTAGGTACAATGTCCTGGTAAAGGGGGTAAGGTTTGGAGGGTGGGGAGGCCGAGCGGCTCTCCACTGGGCAGTCCACAAGGTAGGTATAATGGCCTGGTAAAAGGGGTAAGGTTTTGGGGGTGGGGAGGCCGAGCGGCTCTCCACTGGGCAGCCCTCAAGGTAGGTACAATGACCTTGGAAAGGGGGTAAGGTTTTTTGGGGGAAGGTGAATTGAGGGAAGGCTAAGACACATAAATCTTGGCAATCCACAAGGAAGAAATGACCTGTAAAGGATATTAGTATTAGGATGGTTTACCAAAAACTGAAGGTAAATCTGTATAACTAAAGCATAATTATCTGTGTAAGACTGAAAGGGATGAGGCGTGCTACACTGGGCCATGTAGTATAAAACAAAAAAAAAGCCAGCAGTGTAAAGCTATTTCTTTTTCTTTTCATTAGCCCATATTCTACAGAGGATTTTATGGTGACCTTCTGTAATTAGTACTATTTTACGATGGCTACGTTAATACCAACATATAAGAATAGAAATGCTGACAAAATAAATTTTTTTCAGCCTAAATGGCATGAGAACTATATAGTATATTTTGCATATCATCAGTGAATTCCTATACTGTGTTAAAAACCTGGTTTTCTGTTTTATTTTTGAAGGGGAATTTTCGGTTGCTGAAGTTACTGTTGTCCAAAGGTGCCGACTGTCGAGAGAAGGACAGCGAAGGACAAACAGCACTACATTTATGTACGCGGCATAAGTCAGCGAAATGTATGGCACTGTTACTACGGCAACTGTCACCAGGGGAATTGGATAACCAGGATAAAAATAAGGTAACCAAACACTTATTCAGTGCTTTTCATTTTACATACCACTTTGCACACAACAAAAAAAACATTGGTCAACCTGCCAAAATAATCAACTGTATGGAATTTCTTCTCAAATCATATACAGCCATGCCTATCTATAAAGATACCAAATGGACATACGAAAACATAAATGTTCTTTACAGACAGATGTCCTTCATATAGAGGTCAATATTATAGTAAAATGTACCGAATGGGGTTGATGAGTTGGTCCTTTATAGACAGGTGTCCTTTATTCCGAGGTCAATATTATTGTAAAATGTACCAAATGGCGTTGATGGATCTGTCCTTTATAGACAGGTGTCTTTTATACAGAGGTCAATCAAGTATTCATTAAATTGTACCAAATGGGGGTTGATGAATCTGTCCTTTATAGACAGGTGCCCTTTGTACGGAGGTCAATATTATAGTAAATTGTACCAAATAGAGTTGATGAGTCTGTCCATTATCAACAGAATGTTCTTTATATATATATAGGGGTGTCCGTTATAGCATGTTTGACTGTAGCTGTATCGATTTAAGAATTCCCTTTTAGTGAAACAAGAAATCCATTTTTTTTATCTCCTTTGAAAGAAATTTTGAACAGACTTTTTTCCTTTGACTTTTACTTTCACTATTATTTTTCCTTTCAACAATTTCCTGCTGTCCCTTAAATAATAAAAAAATGTCATAATTAAAAAAAATAATAAATGGACTTGTTCAGATTTGTATGATGGATATATCCTATAACAAGGTGTGTTTCACCATAGATAAACTCCATAGTTTGATATCAAATGCTTGTGTTTTTTTAAAATTTAAAAATTCTTGAGTTTGATAACATCATGAACAACAATCTGTTGTTTGGGAATCTCTAATTACAGGAGATCATACATATTTGAAATATTAATATTTAATATGTTTTTTTCCCTTTTGTTTCCAGAGGACAGCCTTACACTGGGCAGCTTCCTATGGTAACATGGAGCATGTGAAAATGCTTATCAAGCAGGTTTGTTCTCTGAAAATAATTTGTATTTCAAAATTTTTTACAGTGATGTGGCGCAGCACGTGGTAGAAGGTGCAGATATGTTTGGCTAGGCGATTGCGTGTTGTAGATCGTGAGTTCGAGGCCCGGATAGGGCACGAGTCAATAAATTGTCATGCTTTGTTAAATTGTGTTTCTTTGATATTTAAAAGGTCTTACAGTGTTAGACAGATTTATCGTGTTTGACTTAAAAAGTGTCCAGGTCTCGATATTTATTGAGAAAGTTAAAGAGTACTAAAGGAACTAAATGTAGAGATTTTAGCAAACTTATTGCAAAATTCACAAATCAATTTGCAAAAGATGTTAGTTAAAGAAACTGTATTGTAGTCATATTTTGTACCTGAATTCAAGATCAGTGAACTTAACTAAGGCTTGAAGAACGGACAGCGGAGAATTATGGTAATTAGGGTTCTTATAGGTCAAATACGATTTATGCAGTATGGCAGATATCCTATGAAGTCTTATTTTATTAAAAAAATGAGGGAGTGTAAGGCCTCCATCATAACCAGTATTTAAAAAATATTTACTCTTAATTTTTGATGAACATATTTTTTTCGACCATCATTGTCAATGCTTATTTCTGTTATTGTGTCACGGTACAAAAATAGTAATTTTTATGTTTCAAACATTTGTTCAGATATTTCAGTATAAATTGTATTTCAAATATTGGAGATTATTATAGTTGGTTTCTATTGAGGATTTGGAGCTAAAAAATTAGATAATTGGATTTGAATAGTGTTCATTAGTCCGAGATGACCAGTTACCAACTGTATTTAAGCCTGTGTTGATATTGTAGGACTCTAACATTGGTATACCAGATATAGATGGGAAAACTCCCCTCCACTGGGCTGCTAGTTGTCGCGACAGGGACGCTGTCAACTGTGTTAGAATTATACTGGTAAGTGGTAACAGAGTTATTGCCCCTTGATTATCAGAAACCTGTGTTCAATTTCCAAGTATTTTTATTAACAATAAGATGTTAAAATGTCAATAGGATTAGACATCAAGTATACCCTATCTTAGTCTTCTCCTGATACTGCATGGTGGTACAAACAAACAATTAATACTATAAGACTCTTTCATATGTGGATATGAAGGATAGGGATATTCTACCTGAGGGACACAAAATGTAGTAAAACCCGAGGCTTGCTGAGGGTTTTGCAACATTTTGTGATCCCGAGGGTAGTTTAATTGGTAATTTAATCCGTTGTTTGCATTTTTTATAGTAAAACAAGTCATATTTGTGAAAAAAATGTTAAAATTTTGCCGAGAAAATAGACGTCACGAGGCTGTATTGCATGGGAAGCCATGCAATACAGCCTCAGGCGACATGAGTGTATTGCCCTAGACCAGCCAGTATTACCCGTGTAGGTATGAAAGAAATAAAACATATATACATGTACTCCAACAATGTTAGAGGTATAGCACGACGAGACACTTATAAAACTCACAATCCTGACAGAGATCGACTCTTATCGACTAAATAGGCTGAATTTGACAGTGTGAACAATCATAATCGGATAGTTTAGGATGAGGGCGCAAGTGCTTAGATTATCGAGAGTGCACTGTATTATCAGATGTTGTTTAACTTATTCACCCCTTAAAACATATTTAGGCTCTTCTAAATCAAAATCTAGACCAGTCCATTAAGAAATTTCAGGGGTGAATGATTTAAGTTTAAGAAAGTTATAAATTAAGGGTTATGTAGTAGTTAAAGATGCTCCACCGCCGACAGTTTAATCGTGTATATATATGTGTAATTAAAACAAAAAACAATATGAAATAGTTTATTTTGTCTTTGGTGCATGCACAATCAGTACTTCATTTCATATAGGATAGAGTGCCACAGAATTTTTTCAGGATGCAATTAATTATTTTTTATATTTTTAACTGGAAGAAGCTCAACATTTTTAATGGTGGTAATGGTGTAAAGTAAGTAACTTTTGTAACTGAAGAAAAATACTAAATCGCTAACTCCAATTTTCAATTGTGAAAAAGTACCATTTGTCAGCGGTGGAGCATCTTTAAAGTATATTTGACATTTTCTGAAGAATTATTGACATTATAAGGTGAGGTTTTGTTTCCCAGGAGACAACGCCCAGTGTGATAAACTGGCAGGACTATGAAGGTAGGACGGCCCTCCATCTTGCTGTTGCCGATGGTAACGAGGCAGTAGTGGTGGCACTGGTAAGATGATTAGTTAGATTTTTTTAAAAATTTTCACAAAGGAATATTAACTTCGTCTTTCTTAAATTAGTAAAACACCAAATTAGTATGCTATTTATTGAAAATAGTAGAAAATCAGAGCATATCTAATATATTTATGTATCAACATTTCACCTTTTTAGGTCATCTGACCCGAAGGGTCAGGATGACCTATAGTCGTCATGTTTCGTCCGTCGTCGTCCGCCGTCCGCCGTCCGTCGTGCGCCGTGCGCCGTGCGCAGTGCGTTAACTTTTCACATTTTGAACTTCTTCTCAAGTTCTACCAGTGCGATTTGGCTGAAACTTGCATGAAAATGATCCTGACATGGTCCTGACAAAGTGACACCATATGAAATTAAATTTACTATTGCCAAGGTAGTCAGATGACCGTTAAGGCCCTTTGGGCCTCTTGTTATTAAGCAGATGTAAATCTAGTATTTATTTCTTTTTTGGAATGTTTCAGACGTCAGTAGAGAACTGTAATGTGTCAGCCCTAGATAACATGTTTAGGACACCTCTACACTGGGCCGCAGTGCTAGGTAAGTTACTTATGTGTTAAGTTGTTTTTTTAGATAAGTCCTTGGTTTATAGAATCTTAAATTGGTTGTAAAACTGGGATTATAATTTATATTTAGATATGAGATTAGGTCTAAATGGCAGCTCCGACAGTTTTTAGGAGTTATTACTTGTTAGTCATCAGGACCTTATACCTGTGGACCAATTTTTAGTGTAACGAGTTATCTTCTTCAGAGAGTGTCTGATGAAGATAGTGTTAATCCTTTTTTTTCTTTTGTTGTTATCTCACAGATTTAAAGAAATCTTTGGCAACTGGCATATTATCTTTCAATATAAAATTTAGGGAACATTTGTATGGCCTAGTCATGAAGCAGGTAATTAATACATGCAATGCTGTCTGGAGTCATTAAGCATGACTTTACAGACGTTTCTACGATTGATAACATTCCTGTTTTATTGCAGGTCATTCAAAGATTGTTGGCCTCCTACTAGATAACGGCGCTGACTACGCCAGCTCCGACTCCAACGGTGCTACTCCACTACACTACGCAGCTCAGAACAATTACGATGTATGTCTGATCATACAATATCCATCTTAAATCTTTAATTCATTATTTCAGAAATTATACACAGATAAAAAAATTCCCTTCATGTAATAATTATGCTTTCACAATAAAATTTAATTTGTAAGAAACAGCAGTTTTAAGATTTGTTACAGTCAATTACTAATTGGAAATACCATTTTTTTCATTTATTTATAAAAAAAACACCCAAATAAACCAGGAGTAAATTTGTTATATTGGTCTTTTGACTAGATTATCTCCCTTTATGCTTGAAAAAAAGACATACTTGCATAGTCATGTCAAACTTGATCTAGACTTTCTATAAAAATATGAAAAAAAAAAAAAATGGAAAGGTAAAACTCGTTAAATATTGGAAAGAATTGCAAACTTTTGTGAAAAATATTTTTGGATAAATTAGGACGGCGGCTGACAACATAACACGACCCGCCAGTCCGAAATTTCCTTGATAAATTTTAATCTGTTTATTTGTTTCAGGACACTGCCGCTGTATTTCTTTCTCGTAAAAATGTAGTTGATGAGCCTGACGTCGACGGCCGCACAGCGTTTATGTGGGCCGCTGGGAAGGGCGCTGATGATGTAATTCGGATCTTCCTCAAACACAATGTAGATATTCAACAAGTTGATAATAATGGCGGTACAGGTAAGTTTTGAAGATATCATTTGTTTCAAATTTTGTGTTGTCTTTCAAATTTTACCATTACCTTATTTTTCTCATCAATTACACTATTATATTGTTTTATATTGTAGCTATTCCAATCTTATTATTAATTACAAAATTTGAATTCTACACCTGCATGTTTGTATATGTTTTAAATTCATGTACCTGTAACTGAATCAAAACTTGTTACTTAATTTTAGCCCTACATGCTGCTTCTCTTTCCGGCCATCCTTCAACAGTCAGGGAATTACTTGACCACGGGGCTCAACTGGACGCTACTGATCTCACTAAACACACACCTCTGTTTCGCGCCTGTGAGATGGGCCACACGGACGTCGTACAGACACTGATCGATTTCGGGGCTCGTGTGGACGTCTTGGATCAAGACGGCCGATCACCGTTACATTGGTATGTCTCAGTTGAGAATATATCTGCCAAAACTCTAGCTGCAATAATGTAGCTGAAAAAACCTTTTCTAAAAAACATAAAAAAAAGTTTGCCCAAGTTATTCGCTGTGGCAGTGCTCCTGTATAGCTAGCACTAGCACACATTTTGTACCCGGCTGGAAAGCACAGCAGGCTGGGTATGTATACAGCTGAGTACCATTTCAGACATGGTTTGATTTCACCAAACATTTCAGACATGGTTTGATTTCACCAAACATTTCAGACATTGTTTGATTTCACAAAAATTTCAGACATTGTTTGATTTCACCAAACATTTCAGACATTGTTTGATTTCACAAAAAATTCAGACATTGTTTGATTTCACATAAAAATTCAGACATTGTTTGATTTGACATAAAATTTCAGACATTGTTTGATTTCACAAAAAATTTCAGACATTGTTTGATGAAGATCTGTCTGATTGTGTGTGTTACCAGAAGATGACTTTTATGTAATGATACAAATATTCATATGATGGTGAGAATTGGTACTTGGCAATCAGTACGCCAACAAAACACTTCTAAGAAGTCTTCAAGTAATGTTTTTAGTGAGTAATTATGCCCCCAGCAACAAAGTTAAGGGGGGTATGCTGAAATTGGGTTGTCCGTCTGTCCGCCTGCCTGTCTGCATGTCCGTCTGGAGACACAACTTTGTCCAGTAAACTCTTCCTAAACTGCTTGACAGATTTGATAAAATTTGGTACGCAGAACCCTGACATAAAGGGGAGTAGAGTAAACTATATAGGGTCCTTCAATGTCCCCTAAATGGAGTTACTACTAAATGTGCAGCCGGAGGTATTAGTTGTCCACTCTGGCGACAGTTCTAGTTGTTTATGGTGGCATTGCCATGATAGTTTTTTTTTTTTTTTTTTTTTTTTAAGGTTTCAAAATTGATTTTATTCCCCAGCAAATTAGAGGGATGCCAGGGTTGGGACCCTGGGTTCTTCCCTCTTACAACATATAGCCTCTCACAGGAGGTCTCTTTCACTCCTTTTACTGGATCGCTTTCATTTCATCACATTTGATTTACTCCATTCATTCTCCAAACTCATTCATACAAATAAAAATATAGATATATAACTTTAAATTAAGTGAAAAGGTTTCTCTTGTATTCATACATGTAATCATTTATATTATTGATGTTATGTCACCTATTTGTTTATTATGACATCATTTTTTTTTCAATTCTTGTGGCATAAAATTGAGCACAAATATATATCTGCAAATTTAAAAATTTAATAAGTGAGAGGGTTTCTCTTTTATTCATACATATAATCATTTATATATATGCTATGTCACATATTCCTTGATTTTGATATCACAATTTTTAAAATTTTAGTGATATAGAACTGAACACTGAAAAAAGAATTAGACAAATCTGTAACATTTGTAGATAGGATCAATTGATATAAAGTATAACTGCTTACATGTATGTGTACAAGAGATGCTAGGTACAGTATCAAACATCAATGGGGAACCTCAAAAATAAATATATGTATGGCACACTTACATTACGAACTATGTATTACTGTAACCTAACTTGTTTTTGCTGTAACTTATTTTGCAATTTTTCATTCTTACCGTAAAAAACATTGCCATGATGTACCAAACTTTACTACACGGTAGATGTATTATTCTGTACAGATGTATGGAGATGAACCTTTCGGTTTGTTTTTACAGGGCTGCATTAGGAGGCCAAGCTTATATCTGTCAAATTTTACTACAGGGTAGATGTGTTATTCTATACAGATGTATGGAGATGAAACTTTTGGTTTGTTTTTATAGGGCTGCATTAGGAGGCCATGCTTATATCTGCCAAACTTTAATTAAATATGGGGTGGATCCGAACATCAGGGACTACAATGGGTGAGTTAATTGTTTCTTCTATCAATTAACAAATTTCAGTTTATAGATTATGCCAGAAGAATTTGTACTGTCTGTTTTGCCTTCAGTTTCCCCATGCAACACAAATACATAGGTGTTATAAGAGACTAACATTGGGCCTGTAGCATGCTATGATACAAGTTCTATTTATTCACATAAATGGCCTTGAACTTCATTAAAGTCACAGCTCAAAATTCTCAGATTATAAATCATTCCAAAAAATCCATAGGCAAAGTGAGTCAAATATGCTACTTGTTGGCCTTTTTAGCATTTAACACAAGTATCAGGGGATGAAGAGATTATGCACGTTACAAAGTTATCTGCCCTTGCGGGAAGGTATTGATTTTGATGCTATGTGTTTGAGAACGTAACGTCATATGTCTTTAGAGAAAACAATGTGAATTTCGCTCACAACATAATGATGTCACAATTGATACCTACCTGAAAGGGAGGTAACTTTGTAGTATGCAAAGACAGGATATCTTACTGTAAACTAACTACTGAGTGTGATTAAATTTAGTGTATTTCGTGGGCGATTAGTATTGGCGAAAATAAATTGTCACGAAAACACTTCATCTGCATGTCAATTAAAACCTTTTAACTGTAAATCGAGAAATTATATTGCCATGAAAATATCATTAGGCATGAAAATGCGGAATCAAATCGCCGCAGAAATTAGTTGGGTTTATTATACTGTGATTAATGACTACATATTTGTTCAAATAAATGGCCTTGAACTTATATTCTCGTTTTTGATTTCCAGTCGGACTCCACTACAGTGTGCTGCCTACGGTGGCTTTGTTAATTGTATGTCTGTTCTAGTCGAACACAAGGCTGATATAAATGCTCAAGATTTGGAGGTAAGTGACCGGCGGTCAGAATGGTCAGTATAGAGCTTTAAAATCATGGGGTCAATATTTCGCAGTTTAACCTATAAAAAGCATATTCACTGAGGTTAAACTTCACAGTTTACTAATTCCTAGAAATCCTTAAACTATTGTTTTTGGGTGAAACAATGAATTTCTGTAAACTTAGCTGGTTTTTAGAATGCATGGATCTTAGTGAAAATGTTAATATAGGAAAAAGAAACCACTGTATAAGACTTAGATCTACAAAAATACTAAAAGTACATGTATTTGATGATAAAAAAAAGTTAAAACAAAATTAAATATACATGCATGGTTGATATCTTAAGGTGTATTTTGACTATGATAAAGAAAGAGAAGGTCACTTTTATCAATATCTTTTTTTTCCCTTTCTGCTACAGGGTATGACAGCTCTACATTGGGCCTGTAGCAAGGGCCATTTAGACTCAGTCAAACTCATCATCGAATATAACGCCTTCCCTAACCACATGGAGTTCACAGAAGATAGGTATGTTTTGATTTGCATATTCTTATTGATTATTTTTCTCCCAAGCTTTAAAAAAGGATGAACTTTCATACTCAATGTGTGAGATAGAACTGAATGGTTCAGTAATAAAGGATGTAATGGAGTCTATTTATAGCTTAGTTATAACAAATAATGGCTACCAATGTACAGAATACTGAAACGAGTTATTGCCCCTTCATAATGCAGTTTGCTTTTAATGTAATGAAATCATTATATACATAGTTAAATTTCATATAGAGTTGGGGCATCAAAGTTTTACAGTTGAAATAATGTTACAAAAAAAATTACCAAAGTGTTTGTTATTTTTAGGTATACGCCTTTAGACTATGCCCTGATGGGTGAGCACCATGACGTGGCTCAGTATATGATTGAGCTCGGGGCACTGTCGATCACCGGTATACAGGAAATCGCAGCAGTCAAAATACAGGTAAGATATTCCCAGGTAAAAAATTGTCTGTCCATTCTTTGTCTGGCTTTTCTTCTATCCATCCTTCATCTGTCTGTTCTTTTTTCATCTGTTGGTTCTTCTATCCATCTATCTGTTCATCAGTCCACCCTTTTCTCCATACTTTCGTCTGTATGTTCGTCCTTATATATTTGTTTTTTTTGTTCATCCTTTTTCCCTTTTAAATGTCCCTCCTTCCATCCATCATCTAGTTTTTTACATTCTTCTGTATATTTATTTGTACATCTGTTCTGCCATCCTTGATTGTTTTCTGTCCATCTCTTTGTCTTTTGATCCATCTTTTTGTCCTCTCAACTTCCATTCTGTTTCTTCATCCTTGCACATGATATTTTGCTTTTAGTGAAAACCTAGTCATCTCATAAACTATATACTTTTGACTAAAACTTTAAGTTTGAAGAGATTCATGGAAAGATGGTGAAGTACACCCTAGGCCCTCTGTCACATATAATCATACTTTCTTTCGTGTGCGATTTGATTTCACGAATTTGTTGATCAACGTGAATTCGTGAAAGTTTATCTGTGCAAATTAATATGTATGTCACTCATATTCTTATCAATTTTTCATTTGATTTTAGTATCCGTGAAAGCTAATATTTTTGAGCTTGTTTTGAAATAGAAATCGCGAAATTAAGTAGCCGTGAAAGAAAATTGGTAAACAGTATACCTACACTACTGTAAAGGTGGTTAGTTTTGCAGAATTTTTGCAGGGTTGATCTTTTTTTAGATTTCTTGGGACATGGCTATGAGCAACAAGAAAATTTTATTCACAAATTATACAAAAATGGTTAATTCATTTATTCATATACCTGAGAAAGCCAGATACCAAAAACTTAAAACAGCTGATACTGAATTTCACTGAAGAATCATTAATTGTAAACTGACCAGTTTAAGTTTTAAGTGCTTTTAGATTTTAATCATTAACTTATTGAATCGTTCACAACTTTTATTCATTAACCCCTAAACACACATTTAGAACCTTCTAAATCAAAGACTAAGCCAGTCCATTATGAAATTTCAGGGGGGTGAATGAATTAAATATTATAATGATGACAGTACAACTGTAAAATGGTAAAGTAACAATTCTACAATATTGAAATTATAACTGTTAACCAACTTCATTTCGCATACAGTTTATTTTCATGAATTTCCTGAACATTGTAAATTCGTGAAAGTTTTTCTCCGCAAATTGACATCTTCAATAATTCTTTCACAATAAAATTAAAATGTATTTCCATTCATTTTTAAATCTGCGTAACTCCATAGTCCCGAATATGTTTTCAAACAAAATTGTGAAATTTAGTTGCCGTGAAAGAAAATTGGTTCACAGTATTTAAAAAATCGAGCCAGAGTGATTAAAATTTTACTCTATTGAAATGTATAAGTGTATAGAATCCATGTTGATTTCAATTCCTTTCATTTCAATGACAGGGATTTAATGTTAGATACTCTTTTGAATTGGAAATTTTTTGTTAAGTTTTGTTGGGCTACATATTCTTTAGACTAATACTACACATTGTATGGGTGGTAACTTTCATGGGCAGCACGGTTTTTGCAGCAATACAGTGTCCTTTTTAGGTCAAATAAAGTGCCAGAATGAAAGCTTTAGGCCTGTTTCTTTGTAATTATCATTTTATTAACAAGGAAACCGTAACAATTTAGATTTGATACATGATCTGAGAGTATTGAATGTACATTGTGTATAGAAATGGAGCCGATCTTACTTACTTTGAAACATGAAAGATTTTCATGTTTGCCGCCCTTTCAAAATGTTCACAATGGCTACAGATTTGATTATCTGGAGCTCAAACTTTTAACAAACGCTGTCATGAATATTGAAACATCCAAACTCATCTTTATAGAAATGATTGTCAGTAAAATATACTTAATCATATATTTTTGTGAGCATATTCAATTATTATGTATGGCAAACATTGATTGTAGCTTTGTGGAGACTTTGTACTCATGAATTTGGATGCTTTTAAATAGGATGATCTGAAAAGCTTATTGAAATATCGTTAACTTAGGTCAGATGAAATTTACACTTGATTTAATACAAATTTTATTTACACGAAAACACCCATCATAAAATACTATTTGTCATACTTTATAGGACAAATATATTGTACAAAAGTGAGTTTTCCTTTTTTGGAATGGTGTATTTATTCATGATTTATATCCCTTTCAGTCAACATTTCGTGGATATCGGATACGGAAAACTTTCACGGAAAATAAACGCCTTTTGATGTTACACGACCAGCTAAGGAAAGAAGCTGTCAGGTAAGAAAGATAATTAATAAATCAAATTATTGTAATAGTTTATTTAATGTAATATTTAGATAGGTTCAAACATTGTTGATTTATAATCACAATCTGAAAACCCTGTGTTAATTTCAAAGATTTTTGTTGGTCCGGACCAACCTTTAACTCTTTCATCCCTGGAAATTTATGATGGACTGATCTAGTCATTGATTTAGAAGAGTCTAAATGTGTTTTCAGGGGTGAGTGAGCTGATGATACACAGGTAACTAGATTTACTGTTATCCGCCAGACTTATTTTTGACAAAATTTTAATTACTAGGGATACCCTTAGCATGTAAAATAATATAAGATAAAAATAATACGTAAAATAGATGTAATGAAATTTCAGGTTTTATTTGAGTTCCATTAAATTCCATCTTTGGTATCATCTCATTTGCTGAAATTGATATTTGACCTTCACAATTCAACAATTTTTAAAGCTCATTTTTTACTTCAATAAGTTTTGCTAAGGACTTTAATATCAAGGGACATTGGTGACAGATATTGGCCTACAATCTCTATATGATAGCAGGCTTATTATATATAAGTTCACAGTACATGCCATGATGTATACATGATTATATCAACCTGCAAGTTAATTATTGAAAGGTCAACGAACAAAAGCGTCACCCTGTCTCATCCCTTTAAATTTGGCCAAATCTTCCAGAAGATAGTTTCTGATTTTTGGTTGTTGTGCATGCAATTTTGTAAAAACCGTTCTTTTGATTAGAATGTACACTATGGTGCTAGGACTTTTTCACAAAAATTGCTGATAGACAAATCTAATGCAGTGAAGTTGTTTTGGACAGTCAACATATATCAGAAATGGATGATCAAAATCTTATATAGACGATATATACAGTGTGTTTCTACAAAATATTTAGCAATTTCAGTGTGTTATATGCAATCAGTTTGAATTTCATATCGAAGAACTTGTTTATATTTGTGACATAGTACGTATTTCCAAGGAGTTCCCTATGTATATATATTTCTGACAAGTGGAAATCTATTGTGGAAAATGATAATTAAAAACTGTATTACCCTAGTGTTGCCTAAAGAAAATGAAGAAAATAGTGTGTATACATGACTAAACGTCTTTTTTTGTAAATTCATAAATGGTAATATTGTCCCATGAGGCAAACCTTTTTTGAAAGAAACTTTGGATATGGCATTCAACAGAAATCAGAAAAATCCTGTACACTTCACAGACCAAGTGATCAGTTTGAACAGCTAACAGCATAGTCAAATGTGACTATGCAGGGAATTATTTCTGCATCATATTAAAAGTCGGAATGGGAAGTGGAGAATCAAAACCTTCTGTAATACATGTGACTAGAAAATCAGATTTTCCCGGATATCCGAAGAAAACAAAAAATGTTGTAGCATATTCTAATTCTCGTGGATCTCGTAGAAGCACTGCTAGTAGTGTTAATACAAGGAAAAGTGGCCAATCCAGGACATCTGCAAGGCAAAGCAGGAATTCATCAGATCTTCGAAAAAGTGAAAACGGATTTAGAACTTGTTCATCAGAACTAACTAGAAATAACACATCATTGTATGTATTCATAAAGAATGTTTTCAATTTCATATTTGAAAGCAAATTGGGTGGGTTGTAGTTCTGCATTTTCAGATAAAGTGATCTTGTCCAGGCCCTAGTTGTCTATACTACTTGTCATATAAATACATAATGGGGTCAAAGATTACAACCTCGAGGAAGCAAAGATTCACCAGGGTTACATTTATGTCATCTCAGTTTCGTGACATGGAGAAAAGTGACCGAAGCTATGTTCGCTGCACTCAAAGGAATAAAATTGGAGACAAGATTTGTGGTTAATGTCATTTATTAATGACTTTTCCAATATTTCAAGTTTGATATATTACATCATATGTTATTGATAAACATCAATAAAAATCAGATTGGAGAACAAAGATTTGAACTAAACGGCAAAGATGGGGAAGAAAATAGGCATAGATGACCAAGATCAATATCTGAACTGTTTAATCGCATCAATGTAATTAAGTGCAGATATGAGGGTGGTCATTTCACATATAATCACCCACAAGGAAATAACTCATCTTCAACGTTCTTTGAGTGCACAGTGATGGTTGTAGAGCAGGGCAGAATATCATTTACTGATTTGATTGATGGGGCTTAACTTTCTTGGTATAACCGAGCTTAGGAATATTCATTCCTGTATAACAGAGTTATCTGCCCTTGCCAAGGGAGGTAACTCTAACCAAGATTTTTTTAGAAGAGGAAAAAATTATGGTGTTCCTCTTTTCGTTGTGTATTTTAAGGACTATACATGTGTAAGAAGTGACTGATGCTTGTGTAAAATGCTAAATAGACAAAACCTTTTCATAAATAACTTTTTATTTCCTAATATATGACTTATGGTTTTCGGACTGATACCTTGAAAGCCAGCAAAAATGTCTTCCAAAATGAAAGATTTTTGGGATCAATCCCAAAAATCTGTCTCTGTCCCATGAGTGTTTCTGCCAAAATGATTTTCGGGATCGATCCCAAAAATATGTCTTAGTCCCAGGAGTGTTTCTGCCAAAATAATTTTTGGGATCGATCCCAAAAATTTGTCTTAGTGGCAGGAGTGTTTCTACTGAAATGATTTTCGGGATCGATCCCAAAAATCTGTCTTAGTCCCAGGAGTGTTTCTGCCAAAATGATCTTTGGGATCGATCCCAAAAATTTGTCTTAGTAGCAGGAGTGTTTCTACTGAAATGATTTTCGGGATCGATCCCAAAAATCTGTCTTAGTCCCATGTCAGTGTTTCTGTCAAAATGATTTTCGGGATCGAGCCCAAAAAAACTGTCTTAGTCCCATGATTGGTTCTACCAAAATGATTTTCGGGATCGATCTCACAAATGTTTCAAGGATTAAAAATTGATTTAAATAAATCAAATGAATAAATTGGAAGTTTTTTGTGTCTCATGCCGTCCCTATAGGTTGTATCTTGTTGTTTATATGTAAGATGCAATACATTTTATAGTAGAACTGAATTAAAAACCTTACCCAGGATTCCATAAAACACCAGATAATTTGATATTATATTATATATCGGTAGATTATTTAATGTACATATGTGTTACTTTTGCACAAATTATGGAATCCTGATGTGATATTCTGTTTAGAAAAAGTAAGCCAAATTAATTTGGAAAAGAAATAAACAACAAACAAATACACACTACATTCCAATAGAAGTAATTTTATTAACTGAACATGCTCTTGATACAAATGGCTTTTGAAAAAGCACTATTATGATGTAATTTGACAAGACTAGTTTATTTCCTTATTTTTGTCATCTTGAATAGAAATACTGATATTAAGATGTAAAAAATTAAATAAATTCAGCTTTCCAAATATTATGTATACTGAACAAATATATACAAAACCAACTATCTATCTACCTGTGTATATATTTCGTTATTGCAAAATTATAATAGAGTAAAAACAAATGCTCAGAAATTAATTTTTTATTGATAAATAATAGTTTTTATATCACAGAGAATTGGACTAGATTTTTTATAACCTGTAACAATCATTACTGAAGGTTTTTATGTTATAGCTATTATTTGACAATTATGAAGAGATTAGCAAATTTTGATTAACACAATTAACATACCATTTAATTTAGTATGTAATAAATGCCCATTAAGGTTGAAGACCCTGTTTAAACTAGTGATTTTGTATACCAATGTATATATATACTTCTTGGGTGTACTTGAACCTAATCCTCTGTAAAGTCGAATCCGATCAAAACAATAGTAAACATAACGGCATGGTTATTTGGTGATAGAAATTTGTAATTAACCCTACCCTATGGACTTACTAAACTGAATTGTACAATTTAATTTTCTGCATACTGTTGCCAAAATTTACAACAATTTACGAGTCAACAGTAATATCTAAGATTAGGACAGATGCGTACCATGTTAGGTTCAAGTACACCTATGAAATGATATATAGGCAAACAAGTAATCACTAGTTTAAACAGGGTCTAAAAACTTCATGTAATATAATGTCTTGAAGCATGAGATAATCAACAGTTTTTAATAGGGAGGTAATGAACATATTCGGGGATAGCATATAGTTTTATTTATCACGATGCTTCAATGTACAGATATTAGCACTCTACCTATTCTGGGTTTTTAGCAAAACAACAGAAATTAAAACCTATTTATACAACATTCTCGAGATCACCAGAAGTTGAAACATAATTCTATTTTTATTTTCTATTATTTTGAGTTATTTTTTTAATTATTTTAAAATCTTAAAAAATGAAGGTTCTTAAAAGTATGATATTCTATTTTCTCCCCATTACAAATACATCTGGCAACATTAGTTTTATTTTGAATAAATTTTTATTCACAAAACAAAAATTAAATAAAGACAAAAATAAAACTATAGTATTTTTTATGGTCATCAGATTCAAAAAACTCTAAGCAAAAATAGCAAGAGTAATAAAGATGTTTCCACGCTTGGTCCATGTAAACGCTAATAATTTGTTGGTAAGGTAAACAAATCCATACATTTCTATTGACAGCCGTATATAAAGAATCTCTAAAAAGCTTAACTGTGTACCTAAATCAGAGCTAAGTAGCAAAGTAAGGCATCTGTCTAAAGCTAGTCACTTTAGAAGTTTCATAAGAAATATGTATATAATTTAAAATCCTTAATTTTAAACAAAAAATGGAAAAAAAAAAATATAAAAATTTGGGGAAAATTGAGCACTTGAATATAAATTGCACTGAATCTATTCTGATATTTGGCACTTCATGTAGCTACCTTCTAAATGCATGAGCTGAAAAATTTTTTGCTAGCGGTATATCAAATTACCTTAGAAGTTTGCATTATTACAATCAGGAAAATTGAACCTGTATGTATATTAATACAAATGTACCTTGGTTGCTATTGAACATTTCGGTCTAACAACCAATCAAATCGGTACATTAAGAATTAATATTATTGATTATTGAATGGAAGATGGGCCAATTTCAGAAATTTGGGGTATTCTGATATTTTAATTGAAATTGTAAATTATTTTATTATAGGACTTATTCAGCCATATGAAAACAGGATCGTAATATAAAAAGGTAGAGGGGAGGTGGTTAAAGAAAAATTGGGTTCAATTTCATGTTCTACTGTCAAGAATGATAATGAATTATTTACAAAAGATGAAAGTACCAGTATATCGCATGAATTTTGAATGTGAATTTGTATTGGGTGTAGAAAGGGGGCAGGGACTGGCTAAGGGCTGTAAGCTTAAGGCTGTGGCTTACATGGGGCTCAGATGTGTGTGGTGTGTGCGTGTTGGGGGAGGGGTAGGAGAGTTTGTCTTAAATAAACATTATGAAGGCTGTAAGCAATCTTACTAAAAAAAAAATCTGAAGAATTCAGCAAATTACTAAAACTTAGACGATTATGGCTATTGCCATAATGAAATAAATTGACTGCATCATGATTAATGAAAGGTGACTGTAGAGATTTTTTAAGTTATACCACCAGTATTACTACAATATATGTTTTACAAGTTTGATTTTGTAGGTTCAATCAATCGCTTCTAGCTACACTTCCAGTGTGTTTAGCGCCTTGTTCTATAAAATGGTATGTATATTCATTTTCTAATATTGCATGGAAAATACTATGTAAAATTATCAATATGTATTTAATGATCTGAACTCCAAGCATTATCTGCTAATTCTACATCTGACAATCACCAATAAATCAATAGCAGAAGAGATGTGTTTTTCTACAACACAAATGATTGTCTGAACACAACTGGTGTGTGGCAGAATGACACCCATAAACTTAACAGATATTCCAAAATATAGTCAAGCCATGGAAAATTTTAATTTCATACAAGACCTATGACAAACTAATCCTCAGAAATACACAACACAAACTGATAAGGATTTCTGGAATACATTTCACATTCCTGGTCGATTTTTCAAAAAATTATGAAAAAAATCCACCCGGCTAAACGTCACCAGCAAGCAGTTACAGTTCATAATTGAAACTTCATCTTCGAAAGTCCTAGCAACTATGAGCAGGATCGACTCAACAAAATTCCAATTCTGTAAAATAATAGGTCTATCCGATGTGGGCTTGAACAGGAACAGTTGATTTGTAATTAGAAAATGTAGAATAAATCATGGTACTCTCGAACATCACGAGACATACTATCGTCAAACAATACAAACATGGCCTCTGTCAGTAGGTGACTGATAATTCACAGAGCCCCCACACACTCAGGTCATCTGTGTATGTCAAAAAATCAATTTCTGGACAATGGAACATGCAGAACACTTATGGACAGTCTGATATATAAAAATTTTACATTCTGATCTAAGGATTTCATTGGATGGTGGTATTTTTTAAATCTCTCATATTTTTCCTCTATTGTTTTTCTTTTTTTTTTTTAAATCTACGTTTCGAAAAAATAATGGTCATGCTGAGAATTTATAATTGTATAAAACCTATTCCAAAATTTAACGAACTTGATGTAAATTGATTGATTAATGTAGGTGTGTAAAATTCATTAAACTGAAAAAATCTTTAAAATCTACTGATGGTTATTTTGTTATTTTTTGTAAATCATGTGATATAATTCAATTGCCTAATTTGACAATGAAACATAATTACTGCACGCTTAAATGATATGTCAGATAACAAAAATAAAGGTAAGGCAAATGTAGGTAAAGCTGGACGTACTAGATATAAATCATCAACCTACAGTTAGTTGCCACGAATCTTAACTTATCCAACTTGAAATTCAACGAAGAACTAAGAGGTTAAAGGACGTAGTGGTAAGAAAATCAAAACTCCTAACCATTCGACATGGACAGCCTTTAATTGAGCAACCATGTACATATAATTAATAATCAAGCTCGTACATCCATTAAAGAGTCCTTTGGCTCGTGATGGTAAAGTATAAGTGGCACTTACAAATGAAAATTGAATTAGCTTATTTGGATTTCAATGCGGTGGTCTGATGGGAAAATCATGTTATTCTTTTGAAATGCAGCCAAGGAAAATCATATTTGGCTTGGAAACTTACATGGAAATGTATATGGATTTATTGATCCCAATATCTGCAGATACTGTTAGCATGATGTAGACAAAATCTGGGGATTACACCCGGGATATTTACTAATATACCTAAAAGATGCTCCAAAGGCATAAACAATATCTCATCATTTGAACAAGATTGATGTTTAATCATGTATATTTATGTCTAAATTAACACAATAAAACTAATATGAAATATATTATTTTGGCTTTGTGGTGCATGCGCCTGCAGTATTTCATTCCACATAGGACAATTAACACACGACATTTTTTTTTGCGGGATGCAATTAATTATTTCTTAATATATTTGACTTGAAGTAAAATGGACCTTGATCAATTATTTTTAATATCTTACATCTTGAAGCTTAAATTCTTTTAGAAGACTCTAAACTGTTCAAATGGTGGTAACGCGTGTTAAGTTAGTAACTTTTGTAACTGATAGAAAATACTATTTGTCTGCATCTGTTTCGATAGAGAAAAAATACTATTTTGTCAGCGGTATCGTGGAGTAATCACTTTGAATTTATAAGCCCTGGTATAAATATGGAGAATATTAAGTCAATGCAATTATTTAGGAAACTAAACAAAAATATGGAGCCAGAGGTGTCATGTCTCTATATGAAATGGAAGCAGCAAACAATAATTTATATACAGTCTAGCTAGGACAGACATCTTATTTATTAGTTTAACGCCGATTAACAAACCAATGGTCGTATAACGACGTGCTAGTTTGTTGGTGGAGGAAAGCGGATACCCGATGAAAAACCACCAACCAGCATCATACCTGGCAATGGGGCCCCAAGATAATTGGGTTCAAAACTCCAACTAACCCAGAGTGGGGGCTTGGTGTAATATGTCGAGATATTCTTAACCACTCGGCAACCACAGCCCAGGACAGAAAAAAAAAAGGTTTAAAAACCACCAATAAGGGGATTACTTGGATACTAATTAATTCCTGATTTTTCAAAATAAACATTTGAATCCTAATAATGAATAGATGAGCCATTAAGATATTTTCATTGAAGAAGCTCCTACCTAACTAATATACTTCAAGTCTAAATCTGTAACCTAGACTTAGGTGCCAAAGTACCCTAACAACAGAATTGTGAGGCTATATGGTGGGCCATTTGGTATATCTCCAAAAACCGCTTGACCTCAATGCCTGCATATCTATACATGTATCAAGATATCAATCATATGTGATTCAAAATCACTAAGTCTGACGGTTTTTTCGAAATAAAAAAATCTCATGGAAACAATTTAAGATCATACCAAGACAAAGGTGTATTTACAAACGCTGTAATCCTGACCCAGGGCCGTAAGAACAACAATAAAATTAAGAATGATATAATAAAAATATAAAATGACAATATCAAATTATTTAAATTAAAAAAAAAGTACATGTAAAGGCAAATATTAAAAAATGGAAAAAAAAACTAAAACAAAAACTTTCTGGAAGTAAATTAAATCCTAGTAATAGGCGCGCATGACATTCATTTCTACTTAGAATTGCTTTTTGGTGAACTTACTGAAGTAAAGAGTTTTCAAATCCCAATGGGTAAAGAAGGATAGGAAGCAGCTAATTTAGATGATATTTTATAATTAATTGAAACTTGAATAATATAATTGTGCCAAATACGATAGCAATAGTGATGATTTTTACCTGTAGAAGATTGATTTTTTCTTGGAAGATTATGAACTGAACAACTTTTTGCAAAAAGAACTTTCCAACAAGAATTGCTTTTTAAGAAGAAAGGAAGAAAAGTATGATTACATATGTTAAGATAAGAATTGGAAAAACAGCAATGGAAAAAATATCTATCTAAAACTTCTAAATATATTACATTTACTTTATTAGTATATTAATCTTTTTTTCTCGGTAACATTATCTCTTAGCCTTTTGTTTTGTTTTTCTTAGTTTCAATTTGTTAAGGAGGGTTATTTGAAAATTGTATTTAGAAACCAATGAATGACCTGGGCCTTTCAAACCTCTAACCAGTTGTAAGAATATCTTTTGCAAAGTTCTAATTACTCAGATTAATCTCCCCCTTATTTAGAAACGAATATAGCCTAGTAATAGAATCTATCTTGTTTAAATTTCAGTGAGCATTCCAATTATAAACGATAAAGAGACTGGTGATGAGTTTAATAAATTGGTAATCTAATTAAATGTCCTTATCAAAACATCACTTTCTATTTTTACTTTTTATTTCAAATTCTGACCAGCGAAAAATCTCAATGTCCAAAACTCGCAAGTATATTCCTATGCATTGCTGTTATAGTAAATTTGACAATAATGAATGTATAAATTCAAGCTTAAGTTTCCCTGATACTTATATTCCTTCTCACATGTGATCAGTTCAGAGTATTGCCAGGACAAGACATCAGGTATATTTACAGTTGTACCATAGAAAGATAACTCTTTATTTGTAAAAACAGTTGATACAGCAACTTTAACTTCAACTAAAATAATTTTTGTCTTAAATGCACAAAATTACAACTGGTTCTCGCGTTGAGATTCTATTACAATAATAGCAAGAGCAAGACTTAATGTATTTATGAATTCTTGAGTCTCGAAGCAATGACAAATTAAAAGTTTCATTATTCAGTGCAATCTTTTTTATAAATTACTATCAAGTTGATTATCTAGAACCATATTCTCTAGAAGGTCAAAATCTTAGTTCTGGTTCAAAACAGATCTGTTAATAAAGATTATTATGTAATTGTATAGGTTCACCTACACTTTTTAATATATGCACTATTCAGATTTGTAAAGTAATTTTGTTGTTGTGGTCCACACTAAACTAACATGGTCGTTTGCAGGTTATTAATAGATCTCACACAACACGAAAGATTTATTTCAAAAAGAGCTTCATATACTAACCTGAAGTATTTACGCCTGCCAACTGGATTGTGAGGCGGCGATCTGTCGCTCGAACTCCTCCTTCCCGCACGGAGACTGGAAATCGTTCGTTAATGAGGTTAGGGGCTGTTTTGGCGACCTTTCATGATCCAACCTGCCGTGCATCTTGTAACTTAGAAAACAGAAAATTAGTTCTTATTTTTGGATGATACCGGATAAATTCAAATGCATACGCCATGTTCCAAAGTTTACTGAATTTCTCTTTAGCAAAAATGAATTTCATGTAGCAAATGAATGCAATTCTGCAGCATTTTTTAATGAAAAACAGTTAATCAACTTTATGAAGCCACTAAAATAATGTATTTTAGTGGTTCCATCAATTTTTTTTTTTTTTTGTTACGAGCACATACACAACTGAATTATCATTTTTCCCAATTAGCGAGATAAGACTCGGTATAATGAAAATGCGATGGGTGGGTGTTAGCCCAGCTCACTTGAGTGAAGTTTAAGCCTGATATCAATACACCAATTAATTGGATGTTGATATTCCTGGACAGATTTTGTTTTTGAAATTACAATGTCAGTACCATTACAACTTACATTAGTATCTTTGGCATGAAATTGTAGAGTTTCAAAAACAGCTTTCTTCAGGTAAATTACAAATAATTAATTTTGGAAATGATTTATATTGATGCAACCAATAAGTCATTCATCAGCAATATACTTTTGTTGTACAATCAATCTACTCTTCATTATATTTCATAAATAATTAATATCCTTGATTTCAAGTTCTTCATGGTGCATGTAACATTCTTTATCATACATATAAGACCAATTATCTATGTGGCTTTTATGTGAAGAAACAACAAAAAACAAAATTGAAAATTTAGAATATCTAGTAAAATGTGGCAAAAATACACCCAAACATATCAAAAGAGTTCTTTTTATTCTGATAGAAATAAATCTATTCGAAACAGCTAAGTAAACATGTTTTTAAAACATTTTTCGGGATGTATAGTTTTTTACTCTCTTCCAGAAAATACTATATTTTTGGTATATATATATATATAGAATCAATTAATTTATAGATCAATTAAATATTGTCTGAATGCCAGACTCATCAATAGAGACAATTGAAAGGCTGTTTTGCATGATCATAATACTGCCAATACTTTTCAACAATAATGGTATAGTTCACAATAAAGTCATTTGTTTTGCTGGTCAAAACAAACTTAACCGCCAACAAAGGAAATGCTTTGTTTTAAGTTTCATTATAGTAATGTAGTTTATATGGATAACAAATTTACCAATGTATTGCGACAGCTAGATCCCTGTTAGCAGTACACCAAGCGCTTCCTGACATTATTGCTTTTGAGTATTCTGGCAGATACATAGTCATTGTCCTCCATGTCTAAACTAGAGGTTGTCAACTCCTTCAAATGTATACGACCCCTCAACCAATGCAGCCATTCAACATCGAGCTAAATCGACCATATATAACACATAACATAAAACTAGTTCTTTTACAGAATTATATTTCAGAAGTGTATCAAGTCTAAAAATAATCAAAGTTGATTTTAAATCGTACTCTCCGAAACATATTTCTAAATATTTTTTGAGGAATTTTCTATGCGCAAAATTTAAAACACATAAACTGCAAATGAATCCACATGGCCATGCTAATAAACTCGAAAGAGCCGGTTGAATTCTATAGCACTTTACAACTGTTTGTTATAATCTAACTTAAAAGAGTATTTTAAAAAAATGAATATGAATTTGAAGTTAAAATGCAGAAATAAAGTAACACTTTCCCATGTATAAAATTTCCATTGAAGATTTTTATGTTTTCTGTAATGAATGTAACATGTTCAATTAACACCACTGTTAATTGGCCTGTAAGATCTAATATTATGCCAACCACCAAATTCCATATCACTGTTATTTCACACTAAATTCCTATAAACATATAAAACCAATTTTCAAAACAAATTATTTTAAACTCGGACTGAAAGTTATTTTCAATATTGAAGTTTAAATTATTTAAGAAATCAGAGTTTTGAACATAAAATCCCAATTGACGACATAAGACCAGACATTTACGATATACTACCTACTATCCGGCTGAGCCATATTGGCTCGCGGGATATTCAACGGTAATGACTGTCGACCCAATCTTGAACACTTTATATCCCACAGACAAAAAATAGATAAATTTCCTAAGGAATAATCATGTAATATTCGATCAAATCTGAAAATTTGTTTCACTATATGGTGCCAGAATATCCTTAATATTCTATGGTATTTTTTCCGTTTGTTATATAGGTGTAGGTATGAGGAATATGCACGATAAGGTCTAACAGGGCTTTGACAATTCCAACTATGTCCATGTCTGCGAAACAATACGTATCCTGTTGTATTTACTGTTAAATTTAACTCCATATGATATCGAGTAATTCACATTGCTCGTTAAGCACATGGTCCCGAGACACACTTATATCTTTATACGTCCCCCAATGGGGGAAACCTTTTTTGGGGTTCCCCCCACCCCCCAAAAAAAATGTTGAATACAGCTATTAAGTAATATAGACTTTTGAGTAAAATCGAATACAGATATTAAAAGTAACAGAAGTTATCATGACCAAAATATATATACCAAATCATTAAAGCCAATTTTAAAACCAAATAAGAACAAATACAATACATGAACTTATTCTAAAAGATTAAAAACTTCAATTTTACAGTTAAACTTCTCCATACCTCCAATAAGAAAATGTTTAAAATCATTCTAAAAGATTAAAAAGTAAATTTTAAAGTTAAAAGCTATTTCTCCATAACTTAAAATATACCTTTACATCATCCGGCGAAAGTTTGTTCAAAACAAATGTCAAACGATTTTAAAATTCTCTGTAATCACTGCTGTGCTGTATTTAAACCCATAAAACTCTATATAAAGTAATCCATATTAAAATCGTATTGTCTTTAACTCTTTGTAGAACTTTCTTCAATGTCGGATCTTTATATCTCTGGCATATGTTGGATTACGTTGGTCTAGACTGGCTTAAGATTCGGCTAGATCTTTCGATTTCGTCTTTAATGGTGATCGTTTATTCGCATACCAATTATAAACCACAACAAAAAGATCTACCTACCTGTTTGAAAGGTACATAACTAATACCTACTCGGAAAATTATAATCCCCGTCATAATAATTTTTGAAAGAAAAAAATATCATACTAAACAAATAATATAATTTTGAAATATTTGAGTGAAACTGAATTTTGATTTTCTTTCTTTTTTTTTTTTTTTTATCTTTTGGCTTTTCAATTTGACAATGAACTATATTTAGCAAGTTCATTTTTAATGCAGTACAAATATATTAACCACTTTCTATGGACGTTTATCAAATTCAGAATGGATTATCGTAATGTATATACAATTATGCTAGATATTTAACTTTCAAAACTGACCCTAGCTACTCTTGTAATGTATAAAAAATTACTTTCACCGAGTTCTTAAAACGTCCTCTATAATTTATGAAGAAGCTTTTGTGTTTACATTATGCCTAAGTAAAATATTCCTGAAGTAGAGTCCGAATATTCAGAAATGAAATAACTTATACCCAGTTAGATTGCTTTCAATGAATGGGTATTATTCAAGAGTCCCAGTGCAGGAAAGACTCTCAAAGATTTAGGACGTGAAAGTTATTTCCCCTGGTTTTAGTATAAATAATAATGCGGAGGAATGTCAAACTGATTTTTTGTTGTGGGTGTTCCAGTAGAGATCGCACTATACAATTGGCATTATTAGTTTCCTGCTGTCAATGGACAATACATCAAGAGTATAATATTAATCTATTAAGTTCGAAGTTTCTTAAAATAGCGAATAATTTACAGTGGTATAAGCTGTTGAATTTTTCCACAAAAACTGACCAATTAGGGTTTCTTTCAGAATAATAAAAATGAAAAAAAGTTAAACAAAAAAATATTTTATAAGAATTTTTTTTTCTAAATGTTGCCTTCATTACAACTTTTAATCCACTTAAATTTCACCCATTACATAATATTTGGTCTCTTGTGTCCCACTTTTGCTTGATTGTAAACATTTATGTTTGTTTGATAAGCTATATGATGTAACTTCATCCCTCCCTGGCAAATCTTAAAGAACTTTTCCTGCCTTTAAAATAAAAGCATCAAATGTGTCTCAGGGTGAATAAACGATTATTATACTTTCATTATTTATTGGTTTATATTTTCAAAATGATTTTTATAATGACATTTTTTGTTACCGACAGTGGTAGCCGCCTCAACACTTTGGATTATAATGACCAGTTTTTGTTATCCCTTGGGTGGCCTCATCTTATTGATTATAATTATAATGACAAGTTTTTTGTTAACCCTGTGGGTGGCCCAACACTTTGGATTATAATGACCAGCTTTTGTTATCCCTTGGGTGCCTCAACCCACTTGATTATAAAACCATGAACAGTATGGGGGTTCACACTTGGGTTGGGTTTCACTCAAACCAAGTGTATTGGTTTACAATAATGTATTGTTATGGATAATGTAGGTATATTTGGTATATGAAGTATTTTACACTGAGTTATTAGGTATTATTGAACTTGGATATAACACCTAGGATTGTCCTTCTACATTACGATAAGGGAGTAAGTGGTTATTTCTGAATAAGACACAATTTAAACCTACCAACATTAATGTTCATGATTCGGTTTTTTGATTGTCAGAGGTTCAATTTTTTATTCCATACGTCTAAATTAGCTTCAATAACATTATGGTATGTGATATGAAGTACAATGAAAAATATTAATGAATTGAAAATTTTCAGCTTTATGTGCACTCCCTAAAGCTTAAATTTTCATTTGGTAGTTTTTTTATACTGCTCTTATCATAAAAGTAAATACTCCAACCTCTTTGTGAACTGGGACTAGGACGGAACAGAAGAACACATATTGGATAACACACACTCGCCTCATTCCCTACAAACCCCCAACCACGCACCCGCTTCCCACCGCCATGCACTCCTAATTATGGGAGGAGGGAGGGGGGGGCATAAAATAGTAGAGATTATGAATTATCCTTCTCTAACAACAGAACTTGATCATTGATGGGACACCGCTTAAACCTTACAAACTTTTCAGAATTCTAAGCTGTGCACTTCCAACATTCCCCATTAACTCTTATTACATCCGGTAAATGTTATCTTACTTCATTGTTGCTTGGAGATTGGAACTTAAGTGAAATGATTTAAGATTTATACATAATGTTAAATTTCAAAGACAACATTGGCGAGATGCATGATCGCTATATATAATAACCATAAGGAATACAATACACTTCTCCTCCACATCTCTTACTTTCTATATACATGGTGGTGAGAGTCAGTTTTAAAAAGAGAATTTACTTTATGGTGCAGGACTTTCCTGCAGTTTTTCTAATCTTCACGAAAGACTTCAAATAAATATAAAACTTCTCTGAAGTAACACATTACCCTGCCATAAATGATATTGAAATCCAACTATTCATTACTTTTTCTACTTAGCAATATTCAATGGATTGTGAGAAGAAATATACGATCAGAATGATAGTTTTGACCTGTGTATGGCTATTAACAATTTTTATCATATTTACTTTTCACTGCAGTCCACTGATGTAACCTTACCAAGCAAGTGGCAGTCATATAGTCAATGAACTTAAACGCTTATATGATGTCATGTAACATTGTGACGTCACAATTGTTGTGCCAGCGATCAGGCAGAACGGCTGTTCAAATGGCTTGTTCTACCATCCACGTGATGATAACGAATGATTGAAATTCTATGATAAAGGCAAATTCCTTGGGATGTCCTATCATAAAAATTGTAACAAATGTTAAATATTAAAGCATTGAACGTCTTTACTTAGTTGGCATTCATAACCATATGAATCACTGGAACAGACGGCACCAATTCTATACATTGAAGGACGCTAGGCGCGCTTCATGGAAATTGCCTCTGTCCCAGTTTGCATTCATATTGGTATTATGAATGACCATTAAAAGACGTTCAATGCTTAAATGTACAGCTTTCATAATATTCATAAATAATAAACAATTTAATTTCCTGTACAATAGGTATTTTATGACAAAATTTATAGAGCTGTTACAAGTTGTTTCCTATACTGCTATGACTGAGTGGAGCTAAAATCCATTTATTACACAAGTCTTCAATGGAAGGGAGATAATCATGAAGTCTCATGCTCAATCTTTCTACAAGTCTGTCAGAAATTATGGATTTTGATTTGTTTATGATGAAAATATATAGTTAAGAAATGTTTACTCCTTATTCACTAATCGGCAAGGAGGTACAACCTTTTACTAGCATCTTAATAGCTCTTAGATATATAATTTCTAAAATATGGGCATTTTTCAGTTTAACAAATCTGACCTTAGTTGCATTACATATAGCTATTATCAAACACAATGCAAATTGAAATCAATGTAATACAGTGAGCCTACTTGAAGCAAAGTAACATTCATACATTTCAACTATGTAGTTACTGCTGACCTCAGCGAGAAAACAATGAAGAGGCTGACATTTTTAGATCTCTAATTTTGGTAAAAGGCCATAAAGGGATCCCTGCATTTAGCTATGATGCTACACTTCCAAATCAAATTAAACTCCAGTCAGCACTGAATGTCATAACGGAACTGTTCTAAATCTTTGATTTTTAGAAAGGGTCTAAATGTGTCTCAGGGGTGAATCAGATAAGACATTGATTTACTGTTCAAATTCTGTTTGTTGAAACCATTATTTGTTTATAGCAATAGTGACTAAGCCACCTATCTTTCGAAGCGACATGAAACAATATACTTAATTACAGTTCTGGTTGACTATAGTTCTTTCTTGAAAGTTCTATTAATAAAAGAATTTAATTTAAAATGTTAATTTTTTCAAGGATAGAAGCCAACGAGAGATATGCGTTCTGATGTCTGTAAATAAACGTTTGGTCACATGATCCCCCTACTGGACTATGCATATAACCATCAGTTTAAATATTTGTACAATATCACAAACCTCTCTCATGCAATAAGGTGCCAAATAAGTTGTCATCGTGAGATGTTGAGATGGAAACATTATCTCTTAATTTGTTTTAATTATGTATTTCTTTCTAATGTCTTGGTTTAACAGTTGGACCAAAGTTGTATGTTAATCAAAACACCTGCTTTAATTAAGTGATTGCTCGTATAGTGACCACCTGCTGCTTAAAAACTACCACTATTCTAACTGCCGCAAATGACCAATTTCAGGCCCACTTTTGCGTATATAAAGACCAACCTAAGCTATATGAAAAGCGTTTTTTTATAAGATGGTCTAATCTAAAGGGATTGTTCGTTCAGGCTGCAGGTTTGTAAATTTTTAAGTGAATTTAAGTTTATGAAAGCCAATAATAATGGAGAAAAACACAGTAAGCAAGCGTTTATTCGGGGTCTAGGCCAAGAGGTCCTGGACCCAATGATTTCCTGTGGGACTCACCAAAATTTTGAAACACCTTATATTTTTTGTACTGGGACCATCAAGAATTTTGAAAACTAGTTTTCTGGCGCTCAATTTTCTCGAAAAAACAAACTTAAATCTTCAAACACGTGACTTCAGCGACAATTTCCTTATTAAGTCACATAAGGGGCAAAATCTTTGAAGTTTTTGACTTTTAGGTACGCACCATTTTTTTTGGAGAAATCAGGGCCAGGACTAGCCTTCAAAATTTTACATAATACGTTTGATAAAATAGAAAAAAAATGCTTCTTCTTCATGCTCGTTGTATTTTTGATTTGGCGGCCCATTTGTTTCTCTTTGGAACTGGTTTCTGTCTCTGTCTTTACCTTTGGAATCAATTTATGTTGACTCTGTCGCGTGTTTAGTAGGTTCGGAGAGTTCCGTGTATTCTTCCTTTTTCCTGAAAGTTTAGAAGGCTCGGATAATTCCTCAATGGAAGCAGTATAGACTCCCAAAGAAATGAGCGCATTTTTCCGTTAAAAAATAATTAGTCGAGAACACAGCTTAACTAATTGATTCCTGTTTTAAAGCACTTAGAACATAAATCACAATTTTAATAAATCTTGTTAACTGAAAGTGAAAATAACTGATATTGTCAATCTTGTTTCAAAACTGTTTCCACAAAAACAAAATGCGCGCTAACAACCATCATTGTTTAATACAAAATGACTAATACATTCTTCTTGAATAAAGACATTAAATAATTTCCTTCCAATTAACTCACAACATCCTTAGATAAGATGTATTCCTATAAATTTATAATTTCACTTTTGAGATTTTGAAATAAATCCATCAGAAATATTGATTCATGAAACAGAATCTCCATCTGACCACCTATAACTCATAAGAAAAATTTGATAGCTAGGTTGAAACATGCAACCTGCATAAACAGAGTTCCTACGGTAAGATCTAACGGCCAGCTAAAAAGAAGGCATATATTCGTAATATGTACAGGTAATATATCAAAGAAGGGCAGACTGAGGGCCAACCCTAGAAGAAACCAAATACTCACTTGTTTTGGGATGAGAGACGGAATGAACGAAAACAGACCTAGCTTCATCACATACTCAAGGTATAAGTGTAACTGATACACCGTCAAGAACCAATATGTTTCCTGTTTTAATCAACTTAAAGGTCTGGGCATTTTAAATTCTCCTGCATCTTTGATATCATCTGGCCCACCTATACCTTTTTAACGGTTATATAGCCATTGATTTCTGATCAATATTATACTCCACAATACGACAATATCTCGAATTGTCGAAAGGCGATTAAACGATCAACGCATTTACTTAGTTTCATTGGTACAACTTTTAATTGGCTTGGTAGCGGTAAAATTTGGATACAGGGTGCATAATTACTGTTTAAGAATTATTTAGAAACAGGCAAATTGATATTTGGTTTTTCTGGACAAGTCTGGATGAAGGATCCTACGATAGGGTCAAAACAAGTAATTAACCTTGAAAGTTAATTGGATAATGCTTGAATGTGTTGCGATTAATCCTATCGTTTCGATACATCAACAAAATCCTACATTAAATGTTCTTTTTACTTTTTTTATTTAAATGTAAAGTAGTTTAAATTCTCTAAAGCAATCAGAGACCTGAAATTTTCGAATATATAAATTGGTATATTTGTCAGCCCTTCCTGTTCACTTAAATATCATAGTTTCTTATTGACTCAAATTTCAATCATGTCAATATGAGCTACATGTTACAATTGAAAAGATGATTTAAAATAAAGATTTTTGAATTTGGTAATTTGATTACAAAAAACCATTCACAAAATGTACCTATAATGACAAGTGTACTTACAATTATTTAAACTGAATTTGATATTATGCATGAATAGATATAATAACAAGTAATCTTCTATCTATATCTTGTGGAAAAGTTTATTTCAATGTTTTGAGACGTTATTATAATTCAGGCTTTTCTTTCAAAGAAAATCATAAGCAATGATTTTTCATAATTTTCTAAAACAAACATTAGGAATATGTCAACGCTTTAAAACTTCTACAAGAATAAAATACCATAACATTATTTGAAAAGTACCATATATATCCGTATTTAAAAACTTTTATAGAAATTAATTAAAGTTCAAGAAATATTATATTGTAGAAACAAAAACAAAGCAATGTTCTGTAAAAGTATTGACTGAATATAACAATAAAAAACATAACACTAATGAGAGTATATGATTGTAGCTACAATAGTATATGTACTTTTTCTTTTTATTGCTAATAGCACTTAGTTCAGAAGCAATTTTTGAAAAGCTCAAATAAGAAAAGAATATTTTCTAAAGTTGTTAAATAGAACGTAGCTTATTATTGAATTGTAAGCACTTGAAATGATTGACAGGTTTCATAATCTTTGTCTTGAAAGCATTAAACAAGTTTGTCTAGGGTAAATTATCAGGAGAATTTCTGAACAATGGTGCTGTAAAATGGGACCAGATCTCTTAGCATTGTATAACAGACAGTCCCAGATCTCACTAAACATGTATTACCTTGTAACTATCCACAATTTACACTCACTTTTTATTTCTATATCACAAAAAAGAGAAGTATTCTGAATTCACGCCCAATTAAGACGCAGGGTGCTTAAAAAATTGCCAATATAGTTGGCGTTTAATAGAAAGAAACTTAACGGCATCATAGAAGTTTTTTTTTTGCAAAAAGTAAATCATAAATTCAATTTGTAAATAAAATAAACACAAAAAAGAAAGCTACACAGTTTTTCATATCTTCAGTCCTACATTGGAAATGAGGTGCAGTGAAAGTGAGACTTACACCTTATTGTATAAATGAGGGGGCTTCTTTATAAGGATGGCGCCTGCGTTATTGTGATCAATATACGGACATCATTATAAGCAGGTCAAGTACTGAACAGACCACAAACTGTGTAGGATAAGGGTGATATAGGAGAGATGTGATGCTGCTCCCACGTAGTTTCAGCATAAAGGGAGAGGGGGATGACTGGTTGTATGTTTCAGTATAATGTGTACCAGGGTGGGGTGTGTTACTTCTGTGTCTCTGGCAGTGAGACTAGCACTATACAATGAAAGACTTTCATCACTATCACAAGAAGACAGAAACACTAACATAACATGTACTACTTACGATACAAATGTAGACAGAAAAAAATATCAACATAAGAGGGAATGTTGTCCTTAAATGGCTAATTGATGCTGTTAGCTAGACGTTAAATAGGACTTACTGTTAAGTAAACCACTTGGCATCTTTAATTACTATCGGGCCCACACGAAATGGTTAATGTTGAGAGCTTGGTATGGAAGCAATTTCAATTATTTGGATCATGCAAGAGAATACCATTTTTTGTCAACCATACTGTTAAATACCAAAAAATATTAAATGTCCTACAAATCTAACAAGATGTTCCACGCTCGACAAATATGGTCATTTTCCTCTAGCTATCAAAAACAGAAGCAGATTCATAGCCTTTTTCCACTTCAGTTATCTAAAAGTTACTTACTTTAAATGTTCCAATTTTAACTTTATACATATATGTACATTACACAATTTATCGCACCAATTTATTGTTAAAATGAAGAGTATCTTTTATAATCTGGTCGGCGGTGGAGCATCTTTAAACATATCCTGCAAGTATTCTCGCTGTCCATAGGGTGACCATGGTTTAACTCATGGGCAGTAAAGATGAACAATGTTTAAACCTTGGTTTTACATGATATTACATGGTATTTTGCTTTAATTTTTATCATAGGTAATTTGACATGGATACCATGCTTAACCATTGTTTAAATTAATGACCAATGGTTGAGCTGATGTCATTATATGGCCATCATCTAACCATTAAACTTATCACAACACCATTTTAAAGTAATATTATACTTATATGAAACCTCAAATATCCCTGTGAGTATTATGTCTTGATTTATAACGACACATTTCACTAACATTTATACTGTACATGAACTATAAAAAACCTTTCAGAATGCTGTACTCCTTCATTCACAACAGTTTAAGAACGAAAAGCTTCGCTCTGGTGCTATCCCATATCTTAGTGAAGGATTCGGAATGAAACTTCTCATGTGGCCTTTTGACTATTAATCCAAACTTGTCCGAATTAAATCACAATTGGAATTGATTTGTTGATTAACCTCAACATTTCCAAAAAAAATCAAAAGTCACAGGTTTAGAAAGAATGAACTTTGCTTTTTCTCTTCAAGTTTTTTATTTTTGTAGGCCTACTAGGTCTTCTCCCACATAATTGTTTAATTTCTGTGTCGAACGTCTGCTCAAGCTTCGATTTCAATACTGGTTTGTATTTCGGGCTGACCCAGCAACATCACTTATACTGCTCGATATTATAGTGGTCAATACGAAATTAATATTGACTCAAATTTCTACAAAGAAGAGCTATAATTTTTCAAATGGGCCCTAATAAATCGGCCAGCTTCACTTAAATTTTTATAACCAATTCGACAACTAACAACAGCTTACACTTGTTTCTTTTGATGAAAATTCACAATTCTTACTAAGTTTAAATCTTTTTGATGAAATATTCATTCCAAATTATTCTCAACAATATACACTTGATTAATATTTCCTTCTAGAACATGTCAAACCCTTTTAAAAATATTTAAATAAATATTTTGATAATATGAGGTATCAGATTTCTCTCTGAAACTGAAGACTTTTTCACAGTAATTGCTATTTAAATATTATTAATTCTTGAAAGAAGTAATGAATAATATTACTACCTCTCCCTCAAATTCCTAAATACACATCATGTTTTCACTAATTATTCACAAATGAAATCTGATCATCACCTTCGTAATATCCCAATACAAAATCTGAATTACTTTCAACCAAGTAAGTCAGTCTAAGTGTCAGGCCCACCACTTGAATGCCACATCTCAATCACAAATTCACCAAAGTTGAGATTAATTTTCCGTAGAACTACCATATCCTCTTTTCCCGTCGAGTTCAACGAAAAATTAAACTGAAATCCTATATATTGACAAATCCAAGTTTAAAATATCCTAAAAAACAACAAATAAGGCATCAGCTGCTGTGACATTCCGCAACAGCCAAATATTGTCTCATCAGATCTTGTGATAGGCCCTCCTTAGACTACAATTAATTGTTTTACTTTGACAGTTTAGATTTTCTTTTTAAGCGACTTGAACATAGATACTCTACCTATCTCAGTAAGGATATTAAAACAGCCAGGTATATAGCGAGCGGATTAGCCTATATCTATCGATGTACGATCCCTAAGTTACCTAAAAATCTCTTTTGAAATACCACTTTGGTACTTAATCCTGTCAACCCTAAAATTTACAATGGATCATCTGCAATCAAAGAACAATGGACCTTTCACTTTAATAGGTGTTGTGATTTTCAAATTAAAATCTATGTTTTAAGTGATACACGAACAATGTGTGGACAGCATTTTACTTGTTTGCCAGAATTTCCTATACCTTTAAGACATTAGTCTACCTATGTTGATATATATAGAAAAACCTAATTTGATAAGGTTTAAATTAATGTCTACTGGTTAAAATTCATATACATATTACAAAAATGAAATCCTTCCTTGACACTCCTTACTGATTGGAGGCTAAAAGACTGTTTTGTGCTGTATACGTAATGACTTGTCAAAACTGGCCCTTGTTGTAATCTGGATCACTGGAAGATTGCAAGATATCATCATTCTATTTATAGTAATCTAACCTGTAATTCAGCAACTGGCTATACGGCCATTGAATTTTCACATACAAGGGGAGATATATCCAAGAGGAATTTCTGTTACAAGGGGAGGTAATCACAAGAGTGGAATTTTGTTACAGGGGAGGTATTCACAAGCCACCAATAGTGATTTCACATACAAGGGGAGATAAATCAACAAGCAATCCATTGAATTTCACATACAAGGGAGGTATCACAAGCAACCATAGTGATTTCACATACAAGGGGGAGATGAATCCAAACAATCGGCGTCTGAATTTCACATACAAAGGGAAGATAATCACAAGCAATCATGTGAATTCACATACACAAGGGGAGATGTGAATTTCATATGCATGCAAGGGGAGGTTAATCACCAAGCAACAGTGAATTTCACTTCAAGGAAGATAATAACTGTGAATCTTCCCATCAACTACATTCTGAGTATACTGAGATCATCTGAATTGCGTAATAAATTTTATCAATTTCTATACATCTACCTAAAACTCTCCATAGCTAAAGAATTGTTTGATTTGTGATTGAAATATACCAAAATGACATGAGTATCTCTGAGTGTGTACAACAGATCCAACGTATTTGATCAACTATTCAACCCTGAAGGTACATTTTAATTTCTTTTGATTAAAGTCTGAAAACAGTTAAATATGCAATTTCCAGGGTAAAGCGCAGTTAAGCTTATTAATGAAAACTCTCCTGATTCTTATTTTTTTTTAATTCAAATATACTTTGATCAGGCAGTTTCTTTCCATTTAGTAACCTGAGTACTTATGTACCCATTCAGTATGACAATAAAAACAGACAAAAATATGTTACATAGTAATTGAATGATAATGAATTAAATATAATTAGGAGTGATCAAGACAGAAATGAGGTCATTAATTAGCCAATATGTTCAATCCTGTGTGATTGCAAGTAAGATATACATTTAGGTTAGATAAATTAAAATTCACACAATATTACGTATAATTTAAATTCTGTTTTAAAAAAAGTAGCTTTTGGGAACTATTGATCCTGTATAGTGTAATCAAATAGACTCATCAAGAATAGCCCTCCCATGATTGTTTTGCTATAATGGCCTAAGAGACAGTTGATTGAGTAATTATTCCTAACACCAATTTATCATTCACTTGAAGTTTATTTAACTGACGATCGATTATTGCATCAAATTCCTAGATAAATCCACTGTTAAGAGATATTTGGCTGAGACTAACCTGAAAAATGAAGTAATGTGACGGTTGTGTGTCAAATGTGTAATCCAAACGTTCTGTTTATATGTCAGATTTAAGTCCGGGAAGAAGCAAAGCATAGTGAAAAAGAAACACTCGATCACCTATGGCCATCCTATAATGGTATCTGGTAAACTTATTGAAGTACAGTGGAACTGCTTGGGTGTCTTTATAAACAGGTTTGACTTTTGCCAGAAATAGGTTGAAACTCCAGCTTGTCTAACAACCATCTGCATACATTACTAATGCCTACCTCAATAAATAAAATATAGGCATATAGAGAATTTTTCAGAAAACTTGCAATGTTAAGTTTTTAAATAAGTTAAATAGCTTGCATAGCAGGCCAACTTAGCCTAATGGCAAAATGGAATAAAACTGTCTGTCACTTGTCCCGACTTAGCATGCATGTAAGTCATACAAGTACAGGGTACAGTATGATGAAAGGTAGGAAGTGTGATTCAGGGGAGATAAAATCTGAATTACTTACCACTTTGTAAAAATCTCTTTCACTGCTGTAATGGGACAACAAAACATAATTTTTTGTTAAAAAAAAACCACGAAATATTTTTCATACACATCAAATTTTTGTCTGGATTTTCATTTTTACACATTAAACTGGAATTTGGTAATGTTTCATTTTGCCTTTAACTCTGGACATCATTATTTGCCTTCCAGTATCGTTGATTTCTTCGAATTTATTTCAAACTGGAGGATTTATAGTTGTTTATATTGCCAAAAAACGTTGAGCGTATGAAAAGAACAAGAGGTTCCCGTAGGCCTGTATCGCTCACCTGGTTTTGTATGCTCAAGTAATGTTCTGAATACAGGTTCATTGGTTTTCTTTTCTGAAGGAATTTTAATACAACGCTCTAAATCCCTATTGGGGCCTGGCCACCTCCCTGCCCCCAGGGGCTCAGAGCCAGAAAATTGGTATACACGTCTGTTTATCCCGCTCCCTAAGGATGTTTGTGGCTAAATTTTGGTCACGAGAATCCCAGCAAAATCTCCTAATGACTAGTTAAGCGAATTAAAAGGATTTATACCCTTTATTTCCCCCTATTGGGCGCGCCCCCAACCTGCCCCGGGGGGGTCGAGAGCCAAATTTTAGTACCAAGTTTCTAGTTTCCCCTTCCCCCAAGGAATGTTTGGGCCAAAATTGTTGGTTAAATTCCATGAAGATCTCTATGAACAAGTAACGATTTATAGGATTACCTATTTCCCCTATTGGGCCCTGCCCCTCCTTGCCCCCGGGCACAGCCAAATTTATACAACCTGTTCCTGTTCCTCTCCAAGGATGTTTTGTGGCAATTTGGTTACATTCCATGAAGAACTCTAATGACAATAGTAAGCGATATATAGGATTTACCTCTATTGTCCGCCTATTGGGCCCACCCTCCAGCCCCTGAGGGCCGAGAGCCAAAATTTATACAAGTTCTGTTCCCTTCCCCTAAGGGATTTTGTGGCCAAATTTGGTTACAATCCATGTAGAACTCATGACTAGTAGCGATTTAAGGATTTACCTCTATTTCCTCTATCTGGGCCCACCCCTCTGCCCCCAGGGGGTCAGAGCAAAAATTTATACAACTTTCTATTCCCTTCCCCCAAGAATATTGTAGCCAAATTTGGTTACGAATTCATGTAGAAACTCTATGACTATATGATTTAAAGGATTTACCTCTATTTCCTCTATTGGCCTGCCCTCCTGCCCCTGGGGGGTCAGAGCCAAAATTTATACAAGTTCTGTTCCCTTCCCCCAAGGATGTTTGTGGCCAAATTCTGGTTACATTCCATTCAGAACTCTATACTATAGTAGTGATTTAAAGGATTTACCTCTATTTCCCCTATTGGGCCCCGCCCCTCTGCCCGGGGGAGCTCAGAGCCAAAATTTAACTATTTCTGTTCCCCTTCCCCCAAGGATGTTTGTGGCTATTTTGGTGACAATCCAAGCAGAACTCTAAGGCAAGTAGCGTTTTTAAAGGATTTACCTCTATTTCCCCTATTGGGCCCCGCCCCTCCTGCCCCCGGGGATCAGAGCCAATTTTTATACAACTTCTGTTCCCGTTCCCAGAGTGTTTGTGGCCAAATTTGGTTACCATCCATGCAGAATCTCTAGACAAGTAGCGATTATAGGATTTACCTCTATTTCCCTATTGGCCCGCCCTCCTGCCCCGGGGGTAGAGAGCCAAAATTTATACCAAGCTTGTTCCTCTCCCCCAAGGACTTGTGGCAAATTTGGTTACAACCATGCAAAACTCTATGACTAGTAGCGATTTAAAGGCCACCAATGTTGAACGGACACGAAACGGACGACGGACGGACGAGGACGGACGGACGACGGACGACGGACGCCGCGCCATGACATAAGCTCACCGGCCCTTCGGGCCAGGTGAGCTTCAAAAATACTCTTTCATAAGTGGATATTGAAGGATAGGGAATATTTCTAACCCTCGAGGGATCCAACCAAAAATGTTGCCCATAAAACCCGGCAAGCCTTGGGGTTTTACAACATTTTGTGACCGTAGACGGTCCTAGAAATATCCCTATCCTTCATATCCACAATTGAAAGAAGTCTTTATATTCTTATAACAGGTTGAATGGTGAACTTAAATAAAGGAACAGTTCAAAACACTATCTTTATTTATCTTTAATATAATTATCTAATGCAATATTTCTATTGCATTCCTTTGATTCTAATTTTCATTTTGTTACTCACTTTTTTTGGCACTTTCATGACTGGTTGGAGAGTTCCATCCTCCGTTTGAGAGACTGACTAATGGGGTGATTGAGGTTATATTTTCTTCCTGCTGACGTTCCATCTACTTCCTGTTGTGTTTTTATGTCTTCCTGTTTTTCTTGTTTCTTTCAAACGCAATAACGCTTCCTATAAAATGAAAGTAAAAGTACATTAACGTCAAAACGTATATGTAACTCTGATCAATACAAGCCATAATGCAGCCATTTGGTGACTCTGCCTTTTTATATTACAGACTTACTCCCTTGGCAGGCAGGTATTCATTGTGATGATTCATTATTTTGTGAGCGATACCCCATTATTTTTTTCTCTGAAAAAATCACTTTAACGTTGAAAAAATCATGACGTATAATCAATAGCTGCCGCAAGGGCAGATAACTCTGTTATACAGGAATGAATATCCTAAGCTCGGTTATACCAAGGAAGTTAAGCCCCATCAATCAAATCAGTAAATGGATTCTGCCCTGCTCTACAACCATTACTGTGCACTCAAAGAACATTGAAGATGAGTTCTTTCCTTGTGGGTGATTAATATGTGAAATGACCACCTTCATATCTGTACTTAATTACATTGATGTGATTAAACAGTTCAGCCATATTGATCTTGGTCATCTATGCCTATTTTCTACCCCATCTTTTTCTGTTTAGTTAAAATATTTATTCTCCCTTCTTATTTTTATTGATGTTTATCATAAACATGCTGTTATTCTATCAAACTTGAATATTGGAGAAGTCATTAAAAATGACATTTAACAACAAATATTGTCTCCATATTTTATTCCTCTGAGTACAGGCAAAACATAGCTTCGGTCACTTTTCTCCATGTTACGAAACTGAGATGACATAAATGTAAACCCTGGTGAAATCTTTGCCTCCTCTAGGTTGTAACCTTTGACCCCATTATATATAGAGAATACACGGTTAGGATCTTACAATACAAGGTTTATTTTGGTGCGAGACTTAGGAAAGCCGAGATGACGAGGCTTTGGCCGAGTCATCTCGGCTTTCCTGTCTCGCACCAAAATAAAACTTGTATTGTAAGATACTAACCGTGTATTCCTC